>CAMPDV010002294.1:0-65916 GCA_946699065.1 Loxodes magnus | reverse complement strand
TCTTCACTTTTCTAATGCTAACTTTCATCTACAAGCATATCTTGACAAACCGAATACAGATTCTTAATTATGACATTATTACTAACATTTTGGATATTATAACTTATATTTTAGTGCTTGCTACGAAAACTTATAATTAGATATTCTTTTCTTACTTTACTTCTTCACCTTTCAAATTCTTATTACTTCTCAAAGCATACTCCTTAAAACTGAAATTCTATCTTCTTTTCTTACTTTACTTCTTCACTTTTCTAAATACTTATTACTTCTCAAAGCATACTCCTTAAAACTGAAATTCTATCTTCTTTTCTTACTTTACTTCTTCACTTTTCTAAATACTTATTACTTCTCAAAGCATACTCTTTAAAACTGAAATTCTATCTTCTTTTCTTACTTTACTTCTTCACTTTTCTAAATACTTATTACTTCTCAAAGCTAACTCCTTAAAACTTAAATTCTATCTTCTTTTCTTACTTTACTTCTTCACTTTTCTAAATACTTATTACTTCTCAAAGCATACTCTTTAAAACTGAAATTCTATCTTCTTTTCTTACTTTACTTCTTCACTTTTCTAAATACTTATTACTTCTCAAAGCTAACTCCTTAAAACTGAAATTCTATCTTCTTTTCTTACTTTACTTCTTCACTTTTCAAAATACTTATTACTTCTCAAAGCATACTCCTTAAAACTTATCATTTGATATTCATTTCTTACTTTACTTTACTTCACTTTTCTAAATACTTATTACTTCTCAAAGCATACTCCTTAAAACTGAAATTCTATCTTCTTTTCTTACTTTACTTCTTCACTTTTCTAATGCTAACTTTCATCTACAAGCATATCTTGAAAACCGAATACAGATTCTTAATTATGACATTATTACTAACATTTTGGATATTATAACTTATATTTTAGTGCTTGCTACGAAAACTTATAATTAGATATTCTTTTCTTACTTTACTTCTTCACCTTTCAAATTCTTATTACTTCTCAAAGCATACTCCTTAAAACTGAAATTCTATCTTCTTTTCTTACTTTACTTCTTCACTTTTCAAAATACTTATTACTTCTCAAAGCATACTCCTTAAAACTTATCATTTGATATTCTTTTCTTACTTTACTTTACTTCACTTTTCTAAATACTTATTACTTCTCAAAGCATACTCCTTAAAACTGAAATTCTATCTTCTTTTCTTACTTTACTTCTTCACTTTTCTAATGCTAACTTTCATCTACAAGCATATCTTGACAAACCGAATACAGATTCTTAATTATGACATTATTACTAACATTTTGGATATTATAACTTATATTTTAGTGCTTGCTACGAAAAACTTATAATTAGATATTCTTTTCTTACTTTACTTCTTCACCTTTCAAATTCTTATTACTTCTCAAAGCATACTCCTTAAAACTGAAATTCTATCTTCTTTTCTTACTTTACTTCTTCACTTTTCAAAATACTTATTACTTCTCAAAGCATACTCCTTAAAACTGAAATTCTATCTTCTTTTCTTACTTTACTTCTTCACTTTTCTAAATACTTATTACTTCTCAAAGCATACTCCTTAAAACTGAAATTCTATCTTCTTTTCTTACTTTACTTCTTCACTTTTCTAAATACTTATTACTTCTCAAAGCTAACTCCTTAAAACTTAAATTCTATCTTCTTTTCTTACTTTACTTCTTCACTTTTCTAAATACTTATAACTTCTCAAAGCTAACTCCTTAAAACTGAAATTCTATCTTCTTTTCTTACTTTACTTCTTCACTTTTCTAAATACTTATTACTTCTCAAAGCTAACTCCTTAAAACTTAAATTCTATCTTCTTTTCTTACTTTACTTCTTCACTTTTCTAAATACTTATAACTTCTCAAAGCTAACTCCTTAAAACTGAAATTCTATCTTCTTTTCTTACTTTACTTCTTCACTTTTCTAAATACTTATTACTTCTCAAAGCATACTCCTTAAAACTGAAATTCTATCTTCTTTTCTTACTTTACTTCTTCACTTTTCTAATGCTAACTTTCATCTACAAGCATATCTTGACAAACCGAATACAGATTCTTAATTATGACATTATTACTAACATTTTGGATATTATAACTTATATTTTAGTGCTTGCTACGAAAAACTTATAATTAGATATTCTTTTCTTACTTTACTTCTTCACCTTTCAAATTCTTATTACTTCTCAAAGCATACTCCTTAAAACTGAAATTCTATCTTCTTTTCTTACTTTACTTCTTCACTTTTCAAAATACTTATTACTTCTCAAAGCATACTCCTTAAAACTGAAATTCTATCTTCTTTTCTTACTTTACTTCTTCACTTTTCTAAATACTTATTACTTCTCAAAGCATACTCCTTAAAACTGAAATTCTATCTTCTTTTCTTACTTTACTTCTTCACTTTTCTAAATACTTATTACTTCTCAAAGCTAACTCCTTAAAACTTAAATTCTATCTTCTTTTCTTACTTTACTTCTTCACTTTTCTAAATACTTATAACTTCTCAAAGCTAACTCCTTAAAACTGAAATTCTATCTTCTTTTCTTACTTTACTTCTTCACTTTTCTAAATACTTATTACTTCTCAAAGCTAACTCCTTAAAACTTAAATTCTATCTTCTTTTCTTACTTTACTTCTTCACTTTTCTAAATACTTATAACTTCTCAAAGCTAACTCCTTAAAACTGAAATTCTATCTTCTTTTCTTACTTTACTTCTTCACTTTTCTAAATACTTATTACTTCTCAAAGCATACTCCTTAAAACTGAAATTCTATCTTCTTTTCTTACTTTACTTCTTCACTTTTCTAATGCTAACTTTCATCTACAAGCATATCTTGACAAACCGAATACAGATTCTTAATTATGACATTATTACTAACATTTTGGATATTATAACTTATATTTTAGTGCTTGCTACGAAAAACTTATAATTAGATATTCTTTTCTTACTTTACTTCTTCACCTTTCAAATTCTTATTACTTCTCAAAGCATACTCCTTAAAACTGAAATTCTATCTTCTTTTCTTACTTTACTTCTTCACTTTTCAAAATACTTATTACTTCTCAAAGCATACTCCTTAAAACTGAAATTCTATCTTCTTTTCTTACTTTACTTCTTCACTTTTCTAAATACTTATTACTTCTCAAAGCATACTCCTTAAAACTGAAATTCTATCTTCTTTTCTTACTTTACTTCTTCACTTTTCTAAATACTTATTACTTCTCAAAGCTAACTCCTTAAAACTTAAATTCTATCTTCTTTTCTTACTTTACTTCTTCACTTTTCTAAATACTTATAACTTCTCAAAGCTAACTCCTTAAAACTGAAATTCTATCTTCTTTTCTTACTTTACTTCTTCACTTTTCTAAATACTTATTACTTCTCAAAGCATACTCCTTAAAACTTATCATTTGATATTCTTTTCTTACTTTACTTTACTTCACTTTTCTAAATACTTATAACTTCTCAAAGCTAACTCCTTAAAACTGAAATTCTATCTTCTTTTCTTACTTTACTTCTTCACTTTTCTAAATACTTATTACTTCTCAAAGCTAACTCCTTAAAACTTAAATTCTATCTTCTTTTCTTACTTTACTTCTTCACTTTTCTAAATACTTATTACTTCTCAAAGCATACTCCTTAAAACTTATCATTTGATATTCTTTTCTTACTTTACTTTACTTCACTTTTCTAAATACTTATTACTTCTCAAAGCATACTCCTTAAAACTGAAATTCTATCTTCTTTTCTTACTTTACTTCTTCACTTTTCTAATGCTAACTTTCATCTACAAGCATATCTTGACAAACCGAATACAGATTCTTAATTATGACATTATTACTAACATTTTGGATATTATAACTTATATTTTAGTGCTTGCTACGAAAACTTATAATTAGATATTCTTTTCTTACTTTACTTCTTCACCTTTCAAATTCTTATTACTTCTCAAAGCATACTCCTTAAAACTGAAATTCTATCTTCTTTTCTTACTTTACTTCTTCACTTTTCAAAATACTTATTACTTCTCAAAGCATACTCCTTAAAACTTATCATTTGATATTCTTTTCTTACTTTACTTTACTTCACTTTTCTAAATACTTATTACTTCTCAAAGCATACTCCTTAAAACTGAAATTCTATCTTCTTTTCTTACTTTACTTCTTCACTTTTCTAATGCTAACTTTCATCTACAAGCATATCTTGAAAACCGAATACAGATTCTTAATTATGACATTATTACTAACATTTTGGATATTATAACTTATATTTTAGTGCTTGCTACGAAAACTTATAATTAGATATTCTTTTCTTACTTTACTTCTTCACCTTTCAAATTCTTATTACTTCTCAAAGCATACTCCTTAAAACTGAAATTCTATCTTCTTTTCTTACTTTACTTCTTCACTTTTCAAAATACTTATTACTTCTCAAAGCATACTCCTTAAAACTTATCATTTGATATTCTTTTCTTACTTTACTTTACTTCACTTTTCTAAATACTTATTACTTCTCAAAGCATACTCCTTAAAACTGAAATTCTATCTTCTTTTCTTACTTTACTTCTTCACTTTTCTAATGCTAACTTTCATCTACAAGCATATCTTGACAAACCGAATACAGATTCTTAATTATGACATTATTACTAACATTTTGGATATTATAACTTATATTTTAGTGCTTGCTACGAAAAACTTATAATTAGATATTCTTTTCTTACTTTACTTCTTCACCTTTCAAATTCTTATTACTTCTCAAAGCATACTCCTTAAAACTGAAATTCTATCTTCTTTTCTTACTTTACTTCTTCACTTTTCAAAATACTTATTACTTCTCAAAGCATACTCCTTAAAACTGAAATTCTATCTTCTTTTCTTACTTTACTTCTTCACTTTTCTAAATACTTATTACTTCTCAAAGCATACTCCTTAAAACTGAAATTCTATCTTCTTTTCTTACTTTACTTCTTCACTTTTCTAAATACTTATTACTTCTCAAAGCTAACTCCTTAAAACTTAAATTCTATCTTCTTTTCTTACTTTACTTCTTCACTTTTCTAAATACTTATAACTTCTCAAAGCTAACTCCTTAAAACTGAAATTCTATCTTCTTTTCTTACTTTACTTCTTCACTTTTCTAAATACTTATTACTTCTCAAAGCTAACTCCTTAAAACTTAAATTCTATCTTCTTTTCTTACTTTACTTCTTCACTTTTCTAAATACTTATTACTTCTCAAAGCTAACTCCTTAAAACTTAAATTCTATCTTCTTTTCTTACTTTACTTCTTCACTTTTCTAAATACTTATTACTTCTCAAAGCTAACTCCTTAAAACTGAAATTCTATCTTCTTTTCTTACTTTACTTCTTCACTTTTCTAATGCTAACTTTCATCTACAAGCATATCTTGACAAACCGAATACAGATTCTTAATTATGACATTATTACTAACATTTTGGATATTATAACTTATATTTTAGTGCTTGCTACGAAAAACTTATAATTAGATATTCTTTTCTTACTTTACTTCTTCACCTTTCAAATTCTTATTACTTCTCAAAGCATACTCCTTAAAACTGAAATTCTATCTTCTTTTCTTACTTTACTTCTTCACTTTTCAAAATACTTATTACTTCTCAAAGCATACTCCTTAAAACTGAAATTCTATCTTCTTTTCTTACTTTACTTCTTCACTTTTCTAAATACTTATTACTTCTCAAAGCATACTCCTTAAAACTGAAATTCTATCTTCTTTTCTTACTTTACTTCTTCACTTTTCTAAATACTTATTACTTCTCAAAGCTAACTCCTTAAAACTTAAATTCTATCTTCTTTTCTTACTTTACTTCTTCACTTTTCTAAATACTTATAACTTCTCAAAGCTAACTCCTTAAAACTGAAATTCTATCTTCTTTTCTTACTTTACTTCTTCACTTTTCTAAATACTTATTACTTCTCAAAGCATACTCCTTAAAACTTATCATTTGATATTCTTTTCTTACTTTACTTTACTTCACTTTTCTAAATACTTATAACTTCTCAAAGCTAACTCCTTAAAACTGAAATTCTATCTTCTTTTCTTACTTTACTTCTTCACTTTTCTAAATACTTATTACTTCTCAAAGCTAACTCCTTAAAACTGAAATTCTATCTTCTTTTCTTACTTTACTTCTTCACTTTTCTAATGCTAACTTTCATCTACAAGCATATCTTGACAAACCGAATACAGATTCTTAATTATGACATTATTACTAACATTTTGGATATTATAACTTATATTTTAGTGCTTGCTACGAAAAACTTATAATTAGATATTCTTTTCTTACTTTACTTCTTCACCTTTCAAATTCTTATTACTTCTCAAAGCATACTCCTTAAAACTGAAATTCTATCTTCTTTTCTTACTTTACTTCTTCACTTTTCAAAATACTTATTACTTCTCAAAGCATACTCCTTAAAACTGAAATTCTATCTTCTTTTCTTACTTTACTTCTTCACTTTTCTAAATACTTATTACTTCTCAAAGCATACTCCTTAAAACTGAAATTCTATCTTCTTTTCTTACTTTACTTCTTCACTTTTCTAAATACTTATTACTTCTCAAAGCTAACTCCTTAAAACTTAAATTCTATCTTCTTTTCTTACTTTACTTCTTCACTTTTCTAAATACTTATAACTTCTCAAAGCTAACTCCTTAAAACTGAAATTCTATCTTCTTTTCTTACTTTACTTCTTCACTTTTCTAAATACTTATTACTTCTCAAAGCATACTCCTTAAAACTTATCATTTGATATTCTTTTCTTACTTTACTTTACTTCACTTTTCTAAATACTTATTACTTCTCAAAGCATACTCCTTAAAACTGAAATTCTATCTTCTTTTCTTACTTTACTTCTTCACTTTTCTAAATACTTATTACTTCTCAAAGCTAACTCCTTAAAACTGAAATTCTATCTTCTTTTCTTACTTTACTTCTTCACTTTTCTAAATACTTATTACTTCTCAAAGCTAACTCCTTAAAACTTAAATTCTATCTTCTTTTCTTACTTTACTTCTTCACTTTTCTAAATACTTATTACTTCTCAAAGCTAACTCCTTAAAACTTAAATTCTATCTTCTTTTCTTACTTTACTTCTTCACTTTTCTAAATACTTATTACTTCTCAAAGCTAACTCCTTAAAACTGAAATTCTATCTTCTTTTCTTACTTTACTTCTTCACTTTTCTAATGCTAACTTTCATCTACAAGCATATCTTGACAAACCGAATACAGATTCTTAATTATGACATTATTACTAACATTTTGGATATTATAACTTATATTTTAGTGCTTGCTACGAAAAACTTATAATTAGATATTCTTTTCTTACTTTACTTCTTCACCTTTCAAATTCTTATTACTTCTCAAAGCATACTCCTTAAAACTGAAATTCTATCTTCTTTTCTTACTTTACTTCTTCACTTTTCAAAATACTTATTACTTCTCAAAGCATACTCCTTAAAACTGAAATTCTATCTTCTTTTCTTACTTTACTTCTTCACTTTTCTAAATACTTATTACTTCTCAAAGCATACTCCTTAAAACTGAAATTCTATCTTCTTTTCTTACTTTACTTCTTCACTTTTCTAAATACTTATTACTTCTCAAAGCTAACTCCTTAAAACTTAAATTCTATCTTCTTTTCTTACTTTACTTCTTCACTTTTCTAAATACTTATAACTTCTCAAAGCTAACTCCTTAAAACTGAAATTCTATCTTCTTTTCTTACTTTACTTCTTCACTTTTCTAAATACTTATTACTTCTCAAAGCATACTCCTTAAAACTTATCATTTGATATTCTTTTCTTACTTTACTTTACTTCACTTTTCTAAATACTTATAACTTCTCAAAGCTAACTCCTTAAAACTGAAATTCTATCTTCTTTTCTTACTTTACTTCTTCACTTTTCTAAATACTTATTACTTCTCAAAGCTAACTCCTTAAAACTGAAATTCTATCTTCTTTTCTTACTTTACTTCTTCACTTTTCTAATGCTAACTTTCATCTACAAGCATATCTTGACAAACCGAATACAGATTCTTAATTATGACATTATTACTAACATTTTGGATATTATAACTTATATTTTAGTGCTTGCTACGAAAAACTTATAATTAGATATTCTTTTCTTACTTTACTTCTTCACCTTTCAAATTCTTATTACTTCTCAAAGCATACTCCTTAAAACTGAAATTCTATCTTCTTTTCTTACTTTACTTCTTCACTTTTCAAAATACTTATTACTTCTCAAAGCATACTCCTTAAAACTGAAATTCTATCTTCTTTTCTTACTTTACTTCTTCACTTTTCTAAATACTTATTACTTCTCAAAGCATACTCCTTAAAACTGAAATTCTATCTTCTTTTCTTACTTTACTTCTTCACTTTTCTAAATACTTATTACTTCTCAAAGCTAACTCCTTAAAACTTAAATTCTATCTTCTTTTCTTACTTTACTTCTTCACTTTTCTAAATACTTATAACTTCTCAAAGCTAACTCCTTAAAACTGAAATTCTATCTTCTTTTCTTACTTTACTTCTTCACTTTTCTAAATACTTATTACTTCTCAAAGCATACTCCTTAAAACTTATCATTTGATATTCTTTTCTTACTTTACTTTACTTCACTTTTCTAAATACTTATAACTTCTCAAAGCTAACTCCTTAAAACTGAAATTCTATCTTCTTTTCTTACTTTACTTCTTCACTTTTCTAAATACTTATTACTTCTCAAAGCATACTCCTTAAAACTGAAATTCTATCTTCTTTTCTTACTTTACTTCTTCACTTTTCTAAATACTTATTACTTCTCAAAGCATACTCCTTAAAACTGAAATTCTATCTTCTTTTCTTACTTTACTTCTTCACTTTTCTAATGCTAACTTTCATCTACAAGCATATCTTGACAAACCGAATACAGATTCTTAATTATGACATTATTACTAACATTTTGGATATTATAACTTATATTTTAGTGCTTGCTACGAAAAACTTATAATTAGATATTCTTTTCTTACTTTACTTCTTCACCTTTCAAATTCTTATTACTTCTCAAAGCATACTCCTTAAAACTGAAATTCTATCTTCTTTTCTTACTTTACTTCTTCACTTTTCAAAATACTTATTACTTCTCAAAGCATACTCCTTAAAACTGAAATTCTATCTTCTTTTCTTACTTTACTTCTTCACTTTTCTAAATACTTATTACTTCTCAAAGCATACTCCTTAAAACTGAAATTCTATCTTCTTTTCTTACTTTACTTCTTCACTTTTCTAAATACTTATTACTTCTCAAAGCTAACTCCTTAAAACTTAAATTCTATCTTCTTTTCTTACTTTACTTCTTCACTTTTCTAAATACTTATAACTTCTCAAAGCTAACTCCTTAAAACTGAAATTCTATCTTCTTTTCTTACTTTACTTCTTCACTTTTCTAAATACTTATTACTTCTCAAAGCATACTCCTTAAAACTTATCATTTGATATTCTTTTCTTACTTTACTTTACTTCACTTTTCTAAATACTTATAACTTCTCAAAGCTAACTCCTTAAAACTGAAATTCTATCTTCTTTTCTTACTTTACTTCTTCACTTTTCTAAATACTTATTACTTCTCAAAGCATACTCCTTAAAACTGAAATTCTATCTTCTTTTCTTACTTTACTTCTTCACTTTTCTAAATACTTATTACTTCTCAAAGCATACTCCTTAAAACTGAAATTCTATCTTCTTTTCTTACTTTACTTCTTCACTTTTCTAATGCTAACTTTCATCTACAAGCATATCTTGACAAACCGAATACAGATTCTTAATTATGACATTATTACTAACATTTTGGATATTATAACTTATATTTTAGTGCTTGCTACGAAAAACTTATAATTAGATATTCTTTTCTTACTTTACTTCTTCACCTTTCAAATTCTTATTACTTCTCAAAGCATACTCCTTAAAACTGAAATTCTATCTTCTTTTCTTACTTTACTTCTTCACTTTTCAAAATACTTATTACTTCTCAAAGCATACTCCTTAAAACTGAAATTCTATCTTCTTTTCTTACTTTACTTCTTCACTTTTCTAAATACTTATTACTTCTCAAAGCATACTCCTTAAAACTGAAATTCTATCTTCTTTTCTTACTTTACTTCTTCACTTTTCTAAATACTTATTACTTCTCAAAGCTAACTCCTTAAAACTTAAATTCTATCTTCTTTTCTTACTTTACTTCTTCACTTTTCTAAATACTTATAACTTCTCAAAGCTAACTCCTTAAAACTGAAATTCTATCTTCTTTTCTTACTTTACTTCTTCACTTTTCTAAATACTTATTACTTCTCAAAGCATACTCCTTAAAACTTATCATTTGATATTCTTTTCTTACTTTACTTTACTTCACTTTTCTAAATACTTATAACTTCTCAAAGCTAACTCCTTAAAACTGAAATTCTATCTTCTTTTCTTACTTTACTTCTTCACTTTTCTAAATACTTATTACTTCTCAAAGCATACTCCTTAAAACTGAAATTCTATCTTCTTTTCTTACTTTACTTCTTCACTTTTCTAAATACTTATTACTTCTCAAAGCATACTCCTTAAAACTGAAATTCTATCTTCTTTTCTTACTTTACTTCTTCACTTTTCTAATGCTAACTTTCATCTACAAGCATATCTTGACAAACCGAATACAGATTCTTAATTATGACATTATTACTAACATTTTGGATATTATAACTTATATTTTAGTGCTTGCTACGAAAAACTTATAATTAGATATTCTTTTCTTACTTTACTTCTTCACCTTTCAAATTCTTATTACTTCTCAAAGCATACTCCTTAAAACTGAAATTCTATCTTCTTTTCTTACTTTACTTCTTCACTTTTCAAAATACTTATTACTTCTCAAAGCATACTCCTTAAAACTGAAATTCTATCTTCTTTTCTTACTTTACTTCTTCACTTTTCTAAATACTTATTACTTCTCAAAGCATACTCCTTAAAACTGAAATTCTATCTTCTTTTCTTACTTTACTTCTTCACTTTTCTAAATACTTATTACTTCTCAAAGCTAACTCCTTAAAACTTAAATTCTATCTTCTTTTCTTACTTTACTTCTTCACTTTTCTAAATACTTATAACTTCTCAAAGCTAACTCCTTAAAACTGAAATTCTATCTTCTTTTCTTACTTTACTTCTTCACTTTTCTAAATACTTATTACTTCTCAAAGCATACTCCTTAAAACTTATCATTTGATATTCTTTTCTTACTTTACTTTACTTCACTTTTCTAAATACTTATAACTTCTCAAAGCTAACTCCTTAAAACTGAAATTCTATCTTCTTTTCTTACTTTACTTCTTCACTTTTCTAAATACTTATTACTTCTCAAAGCTAACTCCTTAAAACTTAAATTCTATCTTCTTTTCTTACTTTACTTCTTCACTTTTCTAAATACTTATTACTTCTCAAAGCATACTCCTTAAAACTTATCATTTGATATTCTTTTCTTACTTTACTTTACTTCACTTTTCTAAATACTTATTACTTCTCAAAGCATACTCCTTAAAACTGAAATTCTATCTTCTTTTCTTACTTTACTTCTTCACTTTTCTAATGCTAACTTTCATCTACAAGCATATCTTGACAAACCGAATACAGATTCTTAATTATGACATTATTACTAACATTTTGGATATTATAACTTATATTTTAGTGCTTGCTACGAAAACTTATAATTAGATATTCTTTTCTTACTTTACTTCTTCACCTTTCAAATTCTTATTACTTCTCAAAGCATACTCCTTAAAACTGAAATTCTATCTTCTTTTCTTACTTTACTTCTTCACTTTTCAAAATACTTATTACTTCTCAAAGCATACTCCTTAAAACTGAAATTCTATCTTCTTTTCTTACTTTACTTCTTCACTTTTCTAAATACTTATTACTTCTCAAAGCATACTCCTTAAAACTGAAATTCTATCTTCTTTTCTTACTTTACTTCTTCACTTTTCTAAATACTTATTACTTCTCAAAGCTAACTCCTTAAAACTTAAATTCTATCTTCTTTTCTTACTTTACTTCTTCACTTTTCTAAATACTTATAACTTCTCAAAGCTAACTCCTTAAAACTGAAATTCTATCTTCTTTTCTTACTTTACTTCTTCACTTTTCTAAATACTTATTACTTCTCAAAGCATACTCCTTAAAACTTATCATTTGATATTCTTTTCTTACTTTACTTTACTTCACTTTTCTAAATACTTATAACTTCTCAAAGCTAACTCCTTAAAACTGAAATTCTATCTTCTTTTCTTACTTTACTTCTTCACTTTTCTAAATACTTATTACTTCTCAAAGCTAACTCCTTAAAACTTAAATTCTATCTTCTTTTCTTACTTTACTTCTTCACTTTTCTAAATACTTATTACTTCTCAAAGCATACTCCTTAAAACTTATCATTTGATATTCTTTTCTTACTTTACTTTACTTCACTTTTCTAAATACTTATTACTTCTCAAAGCATACTCCTTAAAACTGAAATTCTATCTTCTTTTCTTACTTTACTTCTTCACTTTTCTAATGCTAACTTTCATCTACAAGCATATCTTGACAAACCGAATACAGATTCTTAATTATGACATTATTACTAACATTTTGGATATTATAACTTATATTTTAGTGCTTGCTACGAAAACTTATAATTAGATATTCTTTTCTTACTTTACTTCTTCACCTTTCAAATTCTTATTACTTCTCAAAGCTAACTCCTTAAAACTGAAATTCTATCTTCTTTTCTTACTTTACTTCTTCACTTTTCAAAATACTTATTACTTCTCAAAGCATACTCCTTAAAACTTATCATTTGATATTCTTTTCTTACTTTACTTTACTTCACTTTTCTAAATACTTATTACTTCTCAAAGCTAACTCCTTAAAACTGAAATTCTATCTTCTTTTCTTACTTTACTTCTTCACTTTTCTAATGCTAACTTTCATCTACAAGCATATCTTGACAAACCGAATACAGATTCTTAATTATGACATTATTACTAACATTTTGGATATTATAACTTATATTTTAGTGCTTGCTACGAAAACTTATAATTAGATATTCTTTTCTTACTTTACTTCTTCACTTTTCTAAATACTTATAACTTCTCAAAGCTAACTCCTTAAAACTGAAATTCTATCTTCTTTTCTTACTTTACTTCTTCACTTTTCAAAATACTTATTACTTCTCAAAGCATACTCCTTAAAACTGAAATTCTATCTTCTTTTCTTACTTTACTTCTTCACTTTTCTAAATACTTATTACTTCTCAAAGCATACTCCTTAAAACTGAAATTCTATCTTCTTTTCTTACTTTACTTCTTCACTTTTCTAAATACTTATTACTTCTCAAAGCTAACTCCTTAAAACTTAAATTCTATCTTCTTTTCTTACTTTACTTCTTCACTTTTCTAAATACTTATAACTTCTCAAAGCTAACTCCTTAAAACTGAAATTCTATCTTCTTTTCTTACTTTACTTCTTCACTTTTCTAAATACTTATTACTTCTCAAAGCATACTCCTTAAAACTTATCATTTGATATTCTTTTCTTACTTTACTTTACTTCACTTTTCTAAATACTTATAACTTCTCAAAGCTAACTCCTTAAAACTGAAATTCTATCTTCTTTTCTTACTTTACTTCTTCACTTTTCTAAATACTTATTACTTCTCAAAGCTAACTCCTTAAAACTTAAATTCTATCTTCTTTTCTTACTTTACTTCTTCACTTTTCTAAATACTTATTACTTCTCAAAGCATACTCCTTAAAACTTATCATTTGATATTCTTTTCTTACTTTACTTTACTTCACTTTTCTAAATACTTATTACTTCTCAAAGCATACTCCTTAAAACTGAAATTCTATCTTCTTTTCTTACTTTACTTCTTCACTTTTCTAATGCTAACTTTCATCTACAAGCATATCTTGACAAACCGAATACAGATTCTTAATTATGACATTATTACTAACATTTTGGATATTATAACTTATATTTTAGTGCTTGCTACGAAAACTTATAATTAGATATTCTTTTCTTACTTTACTTCTTCACCTTTCAAATTCTTATTACTTCTCAAAGCTAACTCCTTAAAACTGAAATTCTATCTTCTTTTCTTACTTTACTTCTTCACTTTTCAAAATACTTATTACTTCTCAAAGCATACTCCTTAAAACTTATCATTTGATATTCTTTTCTTACTTTACTTTACTTCACTTTTCTAAATACTTATTACTTCTCAAAGCTAACTCCTTAAAACTGAAATTCTATCTTCTTTTCTTACTTTACTTCTTCACTTTTCTAATGCTAACTTTCATCTACAAGCATATCTTGACAAACCGAATACAGATTCTTAATTATGACATTATTACTAACATTTTGGATATTATAACTTATATTTTAGTGCTTGCTACGAAAACTTATAATTAGATATTCTTTTCTTACTTTACTTCTTCACTTTTCTAAATACTTATAACTTCTCAAAGCTAACTCCTTAAAACTGAAATTCTATCTTCTTTTCTTACTTTACTTCTTCACTTTTCTAAATACTTATTACTTCTCAAAGCATACTCCTTAAAACTGAAATTCTATCTTCTTTTCTTACTTTACTTCTTCACTTTTCTAATGCTAACTTTCATCTACAAGCATATCTTGACAAACCGAATACAGATTCTTAATTATGACATTATTACTAACATTTTGGATATTATAACTTATATTTTAGTGCTTGCTACGAAAAACTTATAATTAGATATTCTTTTCTTACTTTACTTCTTCACCTTTCAAATTCTTATTACTTCTCAAAGCATACTCCTTAAAACTGAAATTCTATCTTCTTTTCTTACTTTACTTCTTCACTTTTCTAAATACTTATAACTTCTCAAAGCTAACTCCTTAAAACTGAAATTCTATCTTCTTTTCTTACTTTACTTCTTCACTTTTCTAAATACTTATTACTTCTCAAAGCTAACTCCTTAAAACTTAAATTCTATCTTCTTTTCTTACTTTACTTCTTCACTTTTCTAAATACTTATTACTTCTCAAAGCATACTCCTTAAAACTTATCATTTGATATTCTTTTCTTACTTTACTTTACTTCACTTTTCTAAATACTTATTACTTCTCAAAGCATACTCCTTAAAACTGAAATTCTATCTTCTTTTCTTACTTTACTTCTTCACTTTTCTAATGCTAACTTTCATCTACAAGCATATCTTGACAAACCGAATACAGATTCTTAATTATGACATTATTACTAACATTTTGGATATTATAACTTATATTTTAGTGCTTGCTACGAAAACTTATAATTAGATATTCTTTTCTTACTTTACTTCTTCACCTTTCAAATTCTTATTACTTCTCAAAGCATACTCCTTAAAACTGAAATTCTATCTTCTTTTCTTACTTTACTTCTTCACTTTTCAAAATACTTATTACTTCTCAAAGCATACTCCTTAAAACTGAAATTCTATCTTCTTTTCTTACTTTACTTCTTCACTTTTCTAAATACTTATTACTTCTCAAAGCATACTCCTTAAAACTGAAATTCTATCTTCTTTTCTTACTTTACTTCTTCACTTTTCTAAATACTTATTACTTCTCAAAGCTAACTCCTTAAAACTTAAATTCTATCTTCTTTTCTTACTTTACTTCTTCACTTTTCTAAATACTTATAACTTCTCAAAGCTAACTCCTTAAAACTGAAATTCTATCTTCTTTTCTTACTTTACTTCTTCACTTTTCTAAATACTTATTACTTCTCAAAGCATACTCCTTAAAACTTATCATTTGATATTCTTTTCTTACTTTACTTTACTTCACTTTTCTAAATACTTATAACTTCTCAAAGCTAACTCCTTAAAACTGAAATTCTATCTTCTTTTCTTACTTTACTTCTTCACTTTTCTAAATACTTATTACTTCTCAAAGCTAACTCCTTAAAACTTAAATTCTATCTTCTTTTCTTACTTTACTTCTTCACTTTTCTAAATACTTATTACTTCTCAAAGCATACTCCTTAAAACTTATCATTTGATATTCTTTTCTTACTTTACTTTACTTCACTTTTCTAAATACTTATTACTTCTCAAAGCATACTCCTTAAAACTGAAATTCTATCTTCTTTTCTTACTTTACTTCTTCACTTTTCTAATGCTAACTTTCATCTACAAGCATATCTTGACAAACCGAATACAGATTCTTAATTATGACATTATTACTAACATTTTGGATATTATAACTTATATTTTAGTGCTTGCTACGAAAACTTATAATTAGATATTCTTTTCTTACTTTACTTCTTCACCTTTCAAATTCTTATTACTTCTCAAAGCTAACTCCTTAAAACTGAAATTCTATCTTCTTTTCTTACTTTACTTCTTCACTTTTCAAAATACTTATTACTTCTCAAAGCATACTCCTTAAAACTTATCATTTGATATTCTTTTCTTACTTTACTTTACTTCACTTTTCTAAATACTTATTACTTCTCAAAGCTAACTCCTTAAAACTGAAATTCTATCTTCTTTTCTTACTTTACTTCTTCACTTTTCTAATGCTAACTTTCATCTACAAGCATATCTTGACAAACCGAATACAGATTCTTAATTATGACATTATTACTAACATTTTGGATATTATAACTTATATTTTAGTGCTTGCTACGAAAACTTATAATTAGATATTCTTTTCTTACTTTACTTCTTCACCTTTCAAATTCTTATTACTTCTCAAAGCTAACTCCTTAAAACTGAAATTCTATCTTCTTTTCTTACTTTACTTCTTCACTTTTCAAAATACTTATTACTTCTCAAAGCATACTCCTTAAAACTGAAATTCTATCTTCTTTTCTTACTTTACTTCTTCACTTTTCTAAATACTTATTACTTCTCAAAGCATACTCCTTAAAACTGAAATTCTATCTTCTTTTCTTACTTTACTTCTTCACTTTTCTAAATACTTATTACTTCTCAAAGCTAACTCCTTAAAACTTAAATTCTATCTTCTTTTCTTACTTTACTTCTTCACTTTTCTAAATACTTATAACTTCTCAAAGCTAACTCCTTAAAACTGAAATTCTATCTTCTTTTCTTACTTTACTTCTTCACTTTTCTAAATACTTATTACTTCTCAAAGCATACTCCTTAAAACTTATCATTTGATATTCTTTTCTTACTTTACTTTACTTCACTTTTCTAAATACTTATAACTTCTCAAAGCTAACTCCTTAAAACTGAAATTCTATCTTCTTTTCTTACTTTACTTCTTCACTTTTCTAAATACTTATTACTTCTCAAAGCTAACTCCTTAAAACTTAAATTCTATCTTCTTTTCTTACTTTACTTCTTCACTTTTCTAAATACTTATTACTTCTCAAAGCATACTCCTTAAAACTTATCATTTGATATTCTTTTCTTACTTTACTTTACTTCACTTTTCTAAATACTTATTACTTCTCAAAGCATACTCCTTAAAACTGAAATTCTATCTTCTTTTCTTACTTTACTTCTTCACTTTTCTAATGCTAACTTTCATCTACAAGCATATCTTGACAAACCGAATACAGATTCTTAATTATGACATTATTACTAACATTTTGGATATTATAACTTATATTTTAGTGCTTGCTACGAAAACTTATAATTAGATATTCTTTTCTTACTTTACTTCTTCACCTTTCAAATTCTTATTACTTCTCAAAGCTAACTCCTTAAAACTGAAATTCTATCTTCTTTTCTTACTTTACTTCTTCACTTTTCAAAATACTTATTACTTCTCAAAGCATACTCCTTAAAACTTATCATTTGATATTCTTTTCTTACTTTACTTTACTTCACTTTTCTAAATACTTATTACTTCTCAAAGCTAACTCCTTAAAACTGAAATTCTATCTTCTTTTCTTACTTTACTTCTTCACTTTTCTAATGCTAACTTTCATCTACAAGCATATCTTGACAAACCGAATACAGATTCTTAATTATGACATTATTACTAACATTTTGGATATTATAACTTATATTTTAGTGCTTGCTACGAAAACTTATAATTAGATATTCTTTTCTTACTTTACTTCTTCACTTTTCTAAATACTTATAACTTCTCAAAGCTAACTCCTTAAAACTGAAATTCTATCTTCTTTTCTTACTTTACTTCTTCACTTTTCTAAATACTTATTACTTCTCAAAGCATACTCCTTAAAACTGAAATTCTATCTTCTTTTCTTACTTTACTTCTTCACTTTTCTAATGCTAACTTTCATCTACAAGCATATCTTGACAAACCGAATACAGATTCTTAATTATGACATTATTACTAACATTTTGGATATTATAACTTATATTTTAGTGCTTGCTACGAAAAACTTATAATTAGATATTCTTTTCTTACTTTACTTCTTCACCTTTCAAATTCTTATTACTTCTCAAAGCATACTCCTTAAAACTGAAATTCTATCTTCTTTTCTTACTTTACTTCTTCACTTTTCTAAATACTTATAACTTCTCAAAGCTAACTCCTTAAAACTGAAATTCTATCTTCTTTTCTTACTTTACTTCTTCACTTTTCTAAATACTTATTACTTCTCAAAGCTAACTCCTTAAAACTTAAATTCTATCTTCTTTTCTTACTTTACTTCTTCACTTTTCTAAATACTTATTACTTCTCAAAGCATACTCCTTAAAACTTATCATTTGATATTCTTTTCTTACTTTACTTTACTTCACTTTTCTAAATACTTATTACTTCTCAAAGCATACTCCTTAAAACTGAAATTCTATCTTCTTTTCTTACTTTACTTCTTCACTTTTCTAATGCTAACTTTCATCTACAAGCATATCTTGACAAACCGAATACAGATTCTTAATTATGACATTATTACTAACATTTTGGATATTATAACTTATATTTTAGTGCTTGCTACGAAAACTTATAATTAGATATTCTTTTCTTACTTTACTTCTTCACCTTTCAAATTCTTATTACTTCTCAAAGCTAACTCCTTAAAACTGAAATTCTATCTTCTTTTCTTACTTTACTTCTTCACTTTTCAAAATACTTATTACTTCTCAAAGCATACTCCTTAAAACTTATCATTTGATATTCTTTTCTTACTTTACTTTACTTCACTTTTCTAAATACTTATTACTTCTCAAAGCTAACTCCTTAAAACTGAAATTCTATCTTCTTTTCTTACTTTACTTCTTCACTTTTCTAATGCTAACTTTCATCTACAAGCATATCTTGACAAACCGAATACAGATTCTTAATTATGACATTATTACTAACATTTTGGATATTATAACTTATATTTTAGTGCTT
Organism: Loxodes magnus; assembly: GCA_946699065.1. Lineage (NCBI taxonomy): Eukaryota > Ciliophora > Karyorelictea > Loxodida > Loxodidae > Loxodes > Loxodes magnus. The sequence continues at coordinate 46,496 of CAMPDV010002294.1, read as the reverse complement.
GCTACGAAAACTTATAATTAGATATTCTTTTCTTACTTTACTTCTTCACTTTTCTAAATACTTATAACTTCTCAAAGCTAACTCCTTAAAACTGAAATTCTATCTTCTTTTCTTACTTTACTTCTTCACTTTTCTAAATACTTATTACTTCTCAAAGCATACTCCTTAAAACTGAAATTCTATCTTCTTTTCTTACTTTACTTCTTCACTTTTCTAAATACTTATTACTTCTCAAAGCTAACTCCTTAAAACTTAAATTCTATCTTCTTTTCTTACTTTACTTCTTCACTTTTCTAAATACTTATAACTTCTCAAAGCTAACTCCTTAAAACTGAAATTCTATCTTCTTTTCTTACTTTACTTCTTCACTTTTCTAAATACTTATTACTTCTCAAAGCATACTCCTTAAAACTTATCATTTGATATTCTTTTCTTACTTTACTTCTTCACTTTTCTAAATACTTATAACTTCTCAAAGCTAACTCCTTAAAACTGAAATTCTATCTTCTTTTCTTACTTTACTTCTTCACTTTTCTAAATACTTATTACTTCTCAAAGCATACTCCTTAAAACTGAAATTCTATCTTCTTTTCTTACTTTACTTCTTCACTTTTCTAAATACTTATTACTTCTCAAAGCATACTCCTTAAAACTGAAATTCTATCTTCTTTTCTTACTTTACTTCTTCACTTTTCTAAATACTTATTACTTCTCAAAGCTAACTCCTTAAAACTTAAATTCTATCTTCTTTTCTTACTTTACTTCTTCACTTTTCTAAATACTTATAACTTCTCAAAGCTAACTCCTTAAAACTGAAATTCTATCTTCTTTTCTTACTTTACTTCTTCACTTTTCTAAATACTTATTACTTCTCAAAGCATACTCCTTAAAACTTATCATTTGATATTCTTTTCTTACTTTACTTTACTTCACTTTTCTAAATACTTATAACTTCTCAAAGCTAACTCCTTAAAACTGAAATTCTATCTTCTTTTCTTACTTTACTTCTTCACTTTTCTAAATACTTATTACTTCTCAAAGCTAACTCCTTAAAACTGAAATTCTATCTTCTTTTCTTACTTTACTTCTTCACTTTTCTAATGCTAACTTTCATCTACAAGCATATCTTGACAAACCGAATACAGATTCTTAATTATGACATTATTACTAACATTTTGGATATTATAACTTATATTTTAGTGCTTGCTACGAAAAACTTATAATTAGATATTCTTTTCTTACTTTACTTCTTCACCTTTCAAATTCTTATTACTTCTCAAAGCATACTCCTTAAAACTGAAATTCTATCTTCTTTTCTTACTTTACTTCTTCACTTTTCAAAATACTTATTACTTCTCAAAGCATACTCCTTAAAACTGAAATTCTATCTTCTTTTCTTACTTTACTTCTTCACTTTTCTAAATACTTATTACTTCTCAAAGCATACTCCTTAAAACTGAAATTCTATCTTCTTTTCTTACTTTACTTCTTCACTTTTCTAAATACTTATTACTTCTCAAAGCTAACTCCTTAAAACTTAAATTCTATCTTCTTTTCTTACTTTACTTCTTCACTTTTCTAAATACTTATAACTTCTCAAAGCTAACTCCTTAAAACTGAAATTCTATCTTCTTTTCTTACTTTACTTCTTCACTTTTCTAAATACTTATTACTTCTCAAAGCATACTCCTTAAAACTTATCATTTGATATTCTTTTCTTACTTTACTTTACTTCACTTTTCTAAATACTTATAACTTCTCAAAGCTAACTCCTTAAAACTGAAATTCTATCTTCTTTTCTTACTTTACTTCTTCACTTTTCTAAATACTTATTACTTCTCAAAGCATACTCCTTAAAACTGAAATTCTATCTTCTTTTCTTACTTTACTTCTTCACTTTTCTAAATACTTATTACTTCTCAAAGCATACTCCTTAAAACTGAAATTCTATCTTCTTTTCTTACTTTACTTCTTCACTTTTCTAATGCTAACTTTCATCTACAAGCATATCTTGACAAACCGAATACAGATTCTTAATTATGACATTATTACTAACATTTTGGATATTATAACTTATATTTTAGTGCTTGCTACGAAAAACTTATAATTAGATATTCTTTTCTTACTTTACTTCTTCACCTTTCAAATTCTTATTACTTCTCAAAGCATACTCCTTAAAACTGAAATTCTATCTTCTTTTCTTACTTTACTTCTTCACTTTTCAAAATACTTATTACTTCTCAAAGCATACTCCTTAAAACTGAAATTCTATCTTCTTTTCTTACTTTACTTCTTCACTTTTCTAAATACTTATTACTTCTCAAAGCATACTCCTTAAAACTGAAATTCTATCTTCTTTTCTTACTTTACTTCTTCACTTTTCTAAATACTTATTACTTCTCAAAGCTAACTCCTTAAAACTTAAATTCTATCTTCTTTTCTTACTTTACTTCTTCACTTTTCTAAATACTTATAACTTCTCAAAGCTAACTCCTTAAAACTGAAATTCTATCTTCTTTTCTTACTTTACTTCTTCACTTTTCTAAATACTTATTACTTCTCAAAGCATACTCCTTAAAACTTATCATTTGATATTCTTTTCTTACTTTACTTTACTTCACTTTTCTAAATACTTATAACTTCTCAAAGCTAACTCCTTAAAACTGAAATTCTATCTTCTTTTCTTACTTTACTTCTTCACTTTTCTAAATACTTATTACTTCTCAAAGCATACTCCTTAAAACTGAAATTCTATCTTCTTTTCTTACTTTACTTCTTCACTTTTCTAAATACTTATTACTTCTCAAAGCATACTCCTTAAAACTGAAATTCTATCTTCTTTTCTTACTTTACTTCTTCACTTTTCTAATGCTAACTTTCATCTACAAGCATATCTTGACAAACCGAATACAGATTCTTAATTATGACATTATTACTAACATTTTGGATATTATAACTTATATTTTAGTGCTTGCTACGAAAAACTTATAATTAGATATTCTTTTCTTACTTTACTTCTTCACCTTTCAAATTCTTATTACTTCTCAAAGCATACTCCTTAAAACTGAAATTCTATCTTCTTTTCTTACTTTACTTCTTCACTTTTCAAAATACTTATTACTTCTCAAAGCATACTCCTTAAAACTGAAATTCTATCTTCTTTTCTTACTTTACTTCTTCACTTTTCTAAATACTTATTACTTCTCAAAGCATACTCCTTAAAACTGAAATTCTATCTTCTTTTCTTACTTTACTTCTTCACTTTTCTAAATACTTATTACTTCTCAAAGCTAACTCCTTAAAACTTAAATTCTATCTTCTTTTCTTACTTTACTTCTTCACTTTTCTAAATACTTATAACTTCTCAAAGCTAACTCCTTAAAACTGAAATTCTATCTTCTTTTCTTACTTTACTTCTTCACTTTTCTAAATACTTATTACTTCTCAAAGCATACTCCTTAAAACTTATCATTTGATATTCTTTTCTTACTTTACTTTACTTCACTTTTCTAAATACTTATAACTTCTCAAAGCTAACTCCTTAAAACTGAAATTCTATCTTCTTTCTTACTTTACTTCTTCACTTTTCTAAATACTTATTACTTCTCAAAGCTAACTCCTTAAAACTTAAATTCTATCTTCTTTTCTTACTTTACTTCTTCACTTTTCTAAATACTTATTACTTCTCAAAGCATACTCCTTAAAACTTATCATTTGATATTCTTTTCTTACTTTACTTTACTTCACTTTTCTAAATACTTATTACTTCTCAAAGCATACTCCTTAAAACTGAAATTCTATCTTCTTTTCTTACTTTACTTCTTCACTTTTCTAATGCTAACTTTCATCTACAAGCATATCTTGACAAACCGAATACAGATTCTTAATTATGACATTATTACTAACATTTTGGATATTATAACTTATATTTTAGTGCTTGCTACGAAAACTTATAATTAGATATTCTTTTCTTACTTTACTTCTTCACCTTTCAAATTCTTATTACTTCTCAAAGCATACTCCTTAAAACTGAAATTCTATCTTCTTTTCTTACTTTACTTCTTCACTTTTCAAAATACTTATTACTTCTCAAAGCATACTCCTTAAAACTGAAATTCTATCTTCTTTTCTTACTTTACTTCTTCACTTTTCTAAATACTTATTACTTCTCAAAGCATACTCCTTAAAACTGAAATTCTATCTTCTTTTCTTACTTTACTTCTTCACTTTTCTAAATACTTATTACTTCTCAAAGCTAACTCCTTAAAACTTAAATTCTATCTTCTTTTCTTACTTTACTTCTTCACTTTTCTAAATACTTATAACTTCTCAAAGCTAACTCCTTAAAACTGAAATTCTATCTTCTTTTCTTACTTTACTTCTTCACTTTTCTAAATACTTATTACTTCTCAAAGCATACTCCTTAAAACTTATCATTTGATATTCTTTTCTTACTTTACTTTACTTCACTTTTCTAAATACTTATAACTTCTCAAAGCTAACTCCTTAAAACTGAAATTCTATCTTCTTTTCTTACTTTACTTCTTCACTTTTCTAAATACTTATTACTTCTCAAAGCTAACTCCTTAAAACTTAAATTCTATCTTCTTTTCTTACTTTACTTCTTCACTTTTCTAAATACTTATTACTTCTCAAAGCATACTCCTTAAAACTTATCATTTGATATTCTTTTCTTACTTTACTTTACTTCACTTTTCTAAATACTTATTACTTCTCAAAGCATACTCCTTAAAACTGAAATTCTATCTTCTTTTCTTACTTTACTTCTTCACTTTTCTAATGCTAACTTTCATCTACAAGCATATCTTGACAAACCGAATACAGATTCTTAATTATGACATTATTACTAACATTTTGGATATTATAACTTATATTTTAGTGCTTGCTACGAAAACTTATAATTAGATATTCTTTTCTTACTTTACTTCTTCACCTTTCAAATTCTTATTACTTCTCAAAGCTAACTCCTTAAAACTGAAATTCTATCTTCTTTTCTTACTTTACTTCTTCACTTTTCAAAATACTTATTACTTCTCAAAGCATACTCCTTAAAACTTATCATTTGATATTCTTTTCTTACTTTACTTTACTTCACTTTTCTAAATACTTATTACTTCTCAAAGCTAACTCCTTAAAACTGAAATTCTATCTTCTTTTCTTACTTTACTTCTTCACTTTTCTAATGCTAACTTTCATCTACAAGCATATCTTGACAAACCGAATACAGATTCTTAATTATGACATTATTACTAACATTTTGGATATTATAACTTATATTTTAGTGCTTGCTACGAAAACTTATAATTAGATATTCTTTTCTTACTTTACTTCTTCACTTTTCTAAATACTTATAACTTCTCAAAGCTAACTCCTTAAAACTGAAATTCTATCTTCTTTTCTTACTTTACTTCTTCACTTTTCAAAATACTTATTACTTCTCAAAGCATACTCCTTAAAACTGAAATTCTATCTTCTTTTCTTACTTTACTTCTTCACTTTTCTAAATACTTATTACTTCTCAAAGCATACTCCTTAAAACTGAAATTCTATCTTCTTTTCTTACTTTACTTCTTCACTTTTCTAAATACTTATTACTTCTCAAAGCTAACTCCTTAAAACTTAAATTCTATCTTCTTTTCTTACTTTACTTCTTCACTTTTCTAAATACTTATAACTTCTCAAAGCTAACTCCTTAAAACTGAAATTCTATCTTCTTTTCTTACTTTACTTCTTCACTTTTCTAAATACTTATTACTTCTCAAAGCATACTCCTTAAAACTTATCATTTGATATTCTTTTCTTACTTTACTTTACTTCACTTTTCTAAATACTTATAACTTCTCAAAGCTAACTCCTTAAAACTGAAATTCTATCTTCTTTTCTTACTTTACTTCTTCACTTTTCTAAATACTTATTACTTCTCAAAGCTAACTCCTTAAAACTTAAATTCTATCTTCTTTTCTTACTTTACTTCTTCACTTTTCTAAATACTTATTACTTCTCAAAGCATACTCCTTAAAACTTATCATTTGATATTCTTTTCTTACTTTACTTTACTTCACTTTTCTAAATACTTATTACTTCTCAAAGCATACTCCTTAAAACTGAAATTCTATCTTCTTTTCTTACTTTACTTCTTCACTTTTCTAATGCTAACTTTCATCTACAAGCATATCTTGACAAACCGAATACAGATTCTTAATTATGACATTATTACTAACATTTTGGATATTATAACTTATATTTTAGTGCTTGCTACGAAAACTTATAATTAGATATTCTTTTCTTACTTTACTTCTTCACCTTTCAAATTCTTATTACTTCTCAAAGCTAACTCCTTAAAACTGAAATTCTAGTCTTCTTTTCTTACTTTACTTCTTCACTTTTCAAAATACTTATTACTTCTCAAAGCATACTCCTTAAAACTTATCATTTGATATTCTTTTCTTACTTTACTTTACTTCACTTTTCTAAATACTTATTACTTCTCAAAGCTAACTCCTTAAAACTGAAATTCTATCTTCTTTTCTTACTTTACTTCTTCACTTTTCTAATGCTAACTTTCATCTACAAGCATATCTTGACAAACCGAATACAGATTCTTAATTATGACATTATTACTAACATTTTGGATATTATAACTTATATTTTAGTGCTTGCTACGAAAACTTATAATTAGATATTCTTTTCTTACTTTACTTCTTCACTTTTCTAAATACTTATAACTTCTCAAAGCTAACTCCTTAAAACTGAATTTCTATCTTCTTTTCTTACTTTACTTCTTCACTTTTCAAAATACTTATTACTTCTCAAAGCATACTCCTTAAAACTGAAATTCTATCTTCTTTTCTTACTTTACTTCTTCACTTTTCTAAATACTTATTACTTCTCAAAAGCATACTCCTTAAAACTGAAATTCTATCTTCTTTTCTTACTTTTACTTCTTCACTTTTCTAAATACTTATTACTTCTCAAAGCTAACTCCTTAAAACTTAAATTCTATCTTCTTTTCTTACTTTACTTCTTCACTTTTCTAAATACTTATAACTTCTCAAAGCTAACTCCTTAAAACTGAAATTCTATCTTCTTTTCTTACTTTACTTCTTCACTTTTCTAAATACTTATTACTTCTCAAAGCATACTCCTTAAAACTTATCATTTGATATTCTTTTCTTACTTTACTTTACTTCACTTTTCTAAATACTTATAACTTCTCAAAGCTAACTCCTTAAAACTTAAATTCTATCTTCTTTTCTTACTTTACTTCTTCACTTTTCTAAATACTTATAACTTCTCAAAGCTAACTCCTTAAAACTTAAATTCTATCTTCTTTTCTTACTTTACTTCTTCACTTTTCTAAATACTTATTACTTCTCAAAGCATACTCCTTAAAACTTATCATTTGATATTCTTTTCTTACTTTACTTTACTTCACTTTTCTAAATACTTATTACTTCTCAAAGCATACTCCTTAAAACTGAAATTCTATCTTCTTTTCTTACTTTACTTCTTCACTTTTCTAATGCTAACTTTCATCTACAAGCATATCTTGACAAACCGAATACAGATTCTTAATTATGACATTATTACTAACATTTTGGATATTATAACTTATATTTTAGTGCTTGCTACGAAAACTTATAATTAGATATTCTTTTCTTACTTTACTTCTTCACCTTTCAAATTCTTATTACTTCTCAAAGCTAACTCCTTAAAACTGAAATTCTATCTTCTTTTCTTACTTTACTTCTTCACTTTTCAAAATACTTATTACTTCTCAAAGCATACTCCTTAAAACTTATCATTTGATATTCTTTTCTTACTTTACTTTACTTCACTTTTCTAAATACTTATTACTTCTCAAAGCTAACTCCTTAAAACTGAAATTCTATCTTCTTTTCTTACTTTACTTCTTCACTTTTCTAATGCTAACTTTCATCTACAAGCATATCTTGACAAACCGAATACAGATTCTTAATTATGACATTATTACTAACATTTTGGATATTATAACTTATATTTTAGTCATACTTGCTACGAAAACTTATAATTAGATATTCTTTTCTTACTTTACTTCTTCACTTTTCTAAATACTTATAACTTCTCAAAGCTAACTCCTTAAAACTGAAATTCTATCTTCTTTTCTTACTTTACTTCTTCACTTTTCTAAATACTTATTACTTCTCAAAGCATACTCCTTAAAACTGAAATTCTATCTTCTTTTCTTACTTTACTTCTTCACTTTTCTAATGCTAACTTTCATCTACAAGCATATCTTGACAAACCGAATACAGATTCTTAATTATGACATTATTACTAACATTTTGGATATTATAACTTATATTTTAGTGCTTGCTACGAAAAACTTATAATTAGATATTCTTTTCTTACTTTACTTCTTCACCTTTCAAATTCTTATTACTTCTCAAAGCATACTCCTTAAAACTGAAATTCTATCTTCTTTTCTTACTTTACTTCTTCACTTTTCAAAATACTTATTACTTCTCAAAGCATACTCCTTAAAACTGAAATTCTATCTTCTTTTCTTACTTTACTTCTTCACTTTTCTAAATACTTATTACTTCTCAAAGCATACTCCTTAAAACTGAAATTCTATCTTCTTTTCTTACTTTACTTCTTCACTTTTCTAAATACTTATTACTTCTCAAAGCTAACTCCTTAAAACTTAAATTCTATCTTCTTTTCTTACTTTACTTCTTCACTTTTCTAAATACTTATAACTTCTCAAAGCTAACTCCTTAAAACTGAAATTCTATCTTCTTTTCTTACTTTACTTCTTCACTTTTCTAAATACTTATTACTTCTCAAAGCATACTCCTTAAAACTTATCATTTGATATTCTTTTCTTACTTTACTTTACTTCACTTTTCTAAATACTTATAACTTCTCAAAGCTAACTCCTTAAAACTGAAATTCTATCTTCTTTTCTTACTTTACTTCTTCACTTTTCTAAATACTTATTACTTCTCAAAGCTAACTCCTTAAAACTGAAATTCTATCTTCTTTTCTTACTTTACTTCTTCACTTTTCTAATGCTAACTTTCATCTACAAGCATATCTTGACAAACCGAATACAGATTCTTAATTATGACATTATTACTAACATTTTGGATATTATAACTTATATTTTAGTGCTTGCTACGAAAAACTTATAATTAGATATTCTTTTCTTACTTTACTTCTTCACCTTTCAAATTCTTATTACTTCTCAAAGCATACTCCTTAAAACTGAAATTCTATCTTCTTTTCTTACTTTACTTCTTCACTTTTCAAAATACTTATTACTTCTCAAAGCATACTCCTTAAAACTGAAATTCTATCTTCTTTTCTTACTTTACTTCTTCACTTTTCTAAATACTTATTACTTCTCAAAGCATACTCCTTAAAACTGAAATTCTATCTTCTTTTCTTACTTTACTTCTTCACTTTTCTAAATACTTATTACTTCTCAAAGCTAACTCCTTAAAACTTAAATTCTATCTTCTTTTCTTACTTTACTTCTTCACTTTTCTAAATACTTATAACTTCTCAAAGCTAACTCCTTAAAACTGAAATTCTATCTTCTTTTCTTACTTTACTTCTTCACTTTTCTAAATACTTATTACTTCTCAAAGCATACTCCTTAAAACTTATCATTTGATATTCTTTTCTTACTTTACTTTACTTCACTTTTCTAAATACTTATTACTTCTCAAAGCTAACTCCTTAAAACTGAAATTCTATCTTCTTTTCTTACTTTACTTCTTCACTTTTCTAAATACTTATTACTTCTCAAAGCATACTCCTTAAAACTGAAATTCTATCTTCTTTTCTTACTTTACTTCTTCACTTTTCTAAATACTTATTACTTCTCAAAGCATACTCCTTAAAACTGAAATTCTATCTTCTTTTCTTACTTTACTTCTTCACTTTTCTAATGCTAACTTTCATCTACAAGCATATCTTGACAAACCGAATACAGATTCTTAATTATGACATTATTACTAACATTTTGGATATTATAACTTATATTTTAGTGCTTGCTACGAAAAACTTATAATTAGATATTCTTTTCTTACTTTACTTCTTCACCTTTCAAATTCTTATTACTTCTCAAAGCATACTCCTTAAAACTGAAATTCTATCTTCTTTTCTTACTTTACTTCTTCACTTTTCAAAATACTTATTACTTCTCAAAGCATACTCCTTAAAACTGAAATTCTATCTTCTTTTCTTACTTTACTTCTTCACTTTTCTAAATACTTATTACTTCTCAAAGCATACTCCTTAAAACTGAAATTCTATCTTCTTTTCTTACTTTACTTCTTCACTTTTCTAAATACTTATTACTTCTCAAAGCTAACTCCTTAAAACTTAAATTCTATCTTCTTTTCTTACTTTACTTCTTCACTTTTCTAAATACTTATAACTTCTCAAAGCTAACTCCTTAAAACTGAAATTCTATCTTCTTTTCTTACTTTACTTCTTCACTTTTCTAAATACTTATTACTTCTCAAAGCATACTCCTTAAAACTTATCATTTGATATTCTTTTCTTACTTTACTTTACTTCACTTTTCTAAATACTTATAACTTCTCAAAGCTAACTCCTTAAAACTGAAATTCTATCTTCTTTTCTTACTTTACTTCTTCACTTTTCTAAATACTTATTACTTCTCAAAGCATACTCCTTAAAACTGAAATTCTATCTTCTTTTCTTACTTTACTTCTTCACTTTTCTAAATACTTATTACTTCTCAAAGCATACTCCTTAAAACTGAAATTCTATCTTCTTTTCTTACTTTACTTCTTCACTTTTCTAATGCTAACTTTCATCTACAAGCATATCTTGACAAACCGAATACAGATTCTTAATTATGACATTATTACTAACATTTTGGATATTATAACTTATATTTTAGTGCTTGCTACGAAAAACTTATAATTAGATATTCTTTTCTTACTTTACTTCTTCACCTTTCAAATTCTTATTACTTCTCAAAGCATACTCCTTAAAACTGAAATTCTATCTTCTTTTCTTACTTTACTTCTTCACTTTTCAAAATACTTATTACTTCTCAAAGCATACTCCTTAAAACTGAAATTCTATCTTCTTTTCTTACTTTACTTCTTCACTTTTCTAAATACTTATTACTTCTCAAAGCATACTCCTTAAAACTGAAATTCTATCTTCTTTTCTTACTTTACTTCTTCACTTTTCTAAATACTTATTACTTCTCAAAGCTAACTCCTTAAAACTTAAATTCTATCTTCTTTTCTTACTTTACTTCTTCACTTTTCTAAATACTTATAACTTCTCAAAGCTAACTCCTTAAAACTGAAATTCTATCTTCTTTTCTTACTTTACTTCTTCACTTTTCTAAATACTTATTACTTCTCAAAGCATACTCCTTAAAACTTATCATTTGATATTCTTTTCTTACTTTACTTTACTTCACTTTTCTAAATACTTATAACTTCTCAAAGCTAACTCCTTAAAACTGAAATTCTATCTTCTTTTCTTACTTTACTTCTTCACTTTTCTAAATACTTATTACTTCTCAAAGCTAACTCCTTAAAACTTAAATTCTATCTTCTTTTCTTACTTTACTTCTTCACTTTTCTAAATACTTATTACTTCTCAAAGCATACTCCTTAAAACTTATCATTTGATATTCTTTTCTTACTTTACTTTACTTCACTTTTCTAAATACTTATTACTTCTCAAAGCATACTCCTTAAAACTGAAATTCTATCTTCTTTTCTTACTTTACTTCTTCACTTTTCTAATGCTAACTTTCATCTACAAGCATATCTTGACAAACCGAATACAGATTCTTAATTATGACATTATTACTAACATTTTGGATATTATAACTTATATTTTAGTGCTTGCTACGAAAACTTATAATTAGATATTCTTTTCTTACTTTACTTCTTCACCTTTCAAATTCTTATTACTTCTCAAAGCATACTCCTTAAAACTGAAATTCTATCTTCTTTTCTTACTTTACTTCTTCACTTTTCAAAATACTTATTACTTCTCAAAGCATACTCCTTAAAACTGAAATTCTATCTTCTTTTCTTACTTTACTTCTTCACTTTTCTAAATACTTATTACTTCTCAAAGCATACTCCTTAAAACTGAAATTCTATCTTCTTTTCTTACTTTACTTCTTCACTTTTCTAAATACTTATTACTTCTCAAAGCTAACTCCTTAAAACTTAAATTCTATCTTCTTTTCTTACTTTACTTCTTCACTTTTCTAAATACTTATAACTTCTCAAAGCTAACTCCTTAAAACTGAAATTCTATCTTCTTTTCTTACTTTACTTCTTCACTTTTCTAAATACTTATTACTTCTCAAAGCATACTCCTTAAAACTTATCATTTGATATTCTTTTCTTACTTTACTTTACTTCACTTTTCTAAATACTTATAACTTCTCAAAGCTAACTCCTTAAAACTGAAATTCTATCTTCTTTTCTTACTTTACTTCTTCACTTTTCTAAATACTTATTACTTCTCAAAGCTAACTCCTTAAAACTTAAATTCTATCTTCTTTTCTTACTTTACTTCTTCACTTTTCTAAATACTTATTACTTCTCAAAGCATACTCCTTAAAACTTATCATTTGATATTCTTTTCTTACTTTACTTTACTTCACTTTTCTAAATACTTATTACTTCTCAAAGCATACTCCTTAAAACTGAAATTCTATCTTCTTTTCTTACTTTACTTCTTCACTTTTCTAATGCTAACTTTCATCTACAAGCATATCTTGACAAACCGAATACAGATTCTTAATTATGACATTATTACTAACATTTTGGATATTATAACTTATATTTTAGTGCTTGCTACGAAAACTTATAATTAGATATTCTTTTCTTACTTTACTTCTTCACCTTTCAAATTCTTATTACTTCTCAAAGCTAACTCCTTAAAACTGAAATTCTATCTTCTTTTCTTACTTTACTTCTTCACTTTTCAAAATACTTATTACTTCTCAAAGCATACTCCTTAAAACTTATCATTTGATATTCTTTTCTTACTTTACTTTACTTCACTTTTCTAAATACTTATTACTTCTCAAAGCTAACTCCTTAAAACTGAAATTCTATCTTCTTTTCTTACTTTACTTCTTCACTTTTCTAATGCTAACTTTCATCTACAAGCATATCTTGACAAACCGAATACAGATTCTTAATTATGACATTATTACTAACATTTTGGATATTATAACTTATATTTTAGTGCTTGCTACGAAAACTTATAATTAGATATTCTTTTCTTACTTTACTTCTTCACTTTTCTAAATACTTATAACTTCTCAAAGCTAACTCCTTAAAACTGAAATTCTATCTTCTTTTCTTACTTTACTTCTTCACTTTTCTAAATACTTATTACTTCTCAAAGCATACTCCTTAAAACTGAAATTCTATCTTCTTTTCTTACTTTACTTCTTCACTTTTCTAATGCTAACTTTCATCTACAAGCATATCTTGACAAACCGAATACAGATTCTTAATTATGACATTATTACTAACATTTTGGATATTATAACTTATATTTTAGTGCTTGCTACGAAAAACTTATAATTAGATATTCTTTTCTTACTTTACTTCTTCACCTTTCAAATTCTTATTACTTCTCAAAGCATACTCCTTAAAACTGAAATTCTATCTTCTTTTCTTACTTTACTTCTTCACTTTTCAAAATACTTATTACTTCTCAAAGCATACTCCTTAAAACTGAAATTCTATCTTCTTTTCTTACTTTACTTCTTCACTTTTCTAAATACTTATTACTTCTCAAAGCATACTCCTTAAAACTGAAATTCTATCTTCTTTTCTTACTTTACTTCTTCACTTTTCTAAATACTTATTACTTCTCAAAGCTAACTCCTTAAAACTTAAATTCTATCTTCTTTTCTTACTTTACTTCTTCACTTTTCTAAATACTTATAACTTCTCAAAGCTAACTCCTTAAAACTGAAATTCTATCTTCTTTTCTTACTTTACTTCTTCACTTTTCTAAATACTTATTACTTCTCAAAGCATACTCCTTAAAACTTATCATTTGATATTCTTTTCTTACTTTACTTTACTTCACTTTTCTAAATACTTATAACTTCTCAAAGCTAACTCCTTAAAACTGAAATTCTATCTTCTTTTCTTACTTTACTTCTTCACTTTTCTAAATACTTATTACTTCTCAAAGCTAACTCCTTAAAACTTAAATTCTATCTTCTTTTCTTACTTTACTTCTTCACTTTTCTAAATACTTATTACTTCTCAAAGCATACTCCTTAAAACTTATCATTTGATATTCTTTTCTTACTTTACTTTACTTCACTTTTCTAAATACTTATTACTTCTCAAAGCATACTCCTTAAAACTGAAATTCTATCTTCTTTTCTTACTTTACTTCTTCACTTTTCTAATGCTAACTTTCATCTACAAGCATATCTTGACAAACCGAATACAGATTCTTAATTATGACATTATTACTAACATTTTGGATATTATAACTTATATTTTAGTGCTTGCTACGAAAACTTATAATTAGATATTCTTTTCTTACTTTACTTCTTCACTTTTCTAAATACTTATAACTTCTCAAAGCTAACTCCTTAAAACTGAAATTCTATCTTCTTTTCTTACTTTACTTCTTCACTTTTCTAAATACTTATTACTTCTCAAAGCATACTCCTTAAAACTGAAATTCTATCTTCTTTTCTTACTTTACTTCTTCACTTTTCTAATGCTAACTTTCATCTACAAGCATATCTTGACAAACCGAATACAGATTCTTAATTATGACATTATTACTAACATTTTGGATATTATAACTTATATTTTAGTGCTTGCTACGAAAAACTTATAATTAGATATTCTTTTCTTACTTTACTTCTTCACCTTTCAAATTCTTATTACTTCTCAAAGCATACTCCTTAAAACTGAAATTCTATCTTCTTTTCTTACTTTACTTCTTCACTTTTCAAAATACTTATTACTTCTCAAAGCATACTCCTTAAAACTGAAATTCTATCTTCTTTTCTTACTTTACTTCTTCACTTTTCTAAATACTTATTACTTCTCAAAGCATACTCCTTAAAACTGAAATTCTATCTTCTTTTCTTACTTTACTTCTTCACTTTTCTAAATACTTATTACTTCTCAAAGCTAACTCCTTAAAACTTAAATTCTATCTTCTTTTCTTACTTTACTTCTTCACTTTTCTAAATACTTATAACTTCTCAAAGCTAACTCCTTAAAACTGAAATTCTATCTTCTTTTCTTACTTTACTTCTTCACTTTTCTAAATACTTATTACTTCTCAAAGCATACTCCTTAAAACTTATCATTTGATATTCTTTTCTTACTTTACTTTACTTCACTTTTCTAAATACTTATAACTTCTCAAAGCTAACTCCTTAAAACTGAAATTCTATCTTCTTTTCTTACTTTACTTCTTCACTTTTCTAAATACTTATTACTTCTCAAAGCTAACTCCTTAAAACTTAAATTCTATCTTCTTTTCTTACTTTACTTCTTCACTTTTCTAAATACTTATTACTTCTCAAAGCATACTCCTTAAAACTTATCATTTGATATTCTTTTCTTACTTTACTTTACTTCACTTTTCTAAATACTTATTACTTCTCAAAGCATACTCCTTAAAACTGAAATTCTATCTTCTTTTCTTACTTTACTTCTTCACTTTTCTAATGCTAACTTTCATCTACAAGCATATCTTGACAAACCGAATACAGATTCTTAATTATGACATTATTACTAACATTTTGGATATTATAACTTATATTTTAGTGCTTGCTACGAAAACTTATAATTAGATATTCTTTTCTTACTTTACTTCTTCACCTTTCAAATTCTTATTACTTCTCAAAGCTAACTCCTTAAAACTGAAATTCTATCTTCTTTTCTTACTTTACTTCTTCACTTTTCAAAATACTTATTACTTCTCAAAGCATACTCCTTAAAACTTATCATTTGATATTCTTTTCTTACTTTACTTTACTTCACTTTTCTAAATACTTATTACTTCTCAAAGCATACTCCTTAAAACTGAAATTCTATCTTCTTTTCTTACTTTACTTCTTCACTTTTCTAATGCTAACTTTCATCTACAAGCATATCTTGACAAACCGAATACAGATTCTTAATTATGACATTATTACTAACATTTTGGATATTATAACTTATATTTTAGTGCTTGCTACGAAAACTTATAATTAGATATTCTTTTCTTACTTTACTTCTTCACCTTTCAAATTCTTATTACTTCTCAAAGCTAACTCCTTAAAACTGAAATTCTATCTTCTTTTCTTACTTTACTTCTTCACTTTTCTAAATACTTATTACTTCTCAAAGCATACTCCTTAAAACTGAAATTCTATCTTCTTTTCTTACTTTACTTCTTCACTTTTCTAAATACTTATTACTTCTCAAAGCATACTCTTTAAAACTGAAATTCTATCTTCTTTTCTTACTTTACTTCTTCACTTTTCTAAATACTTATTACTTCTCAAAGCATACTCCTTAAAACTTATCATTTGATATTCTTTTCTTACTTTACTTTACTTCACTTTTCTAAATACTTATAACTTCTCAAAGCTAACTCCTTAAAACTGAAATTCTATCTTCTTTTCTTACTTTACTTCTTCACTTTTCTAAATACTTATTACTTCTCAAAGCATACTCCTTAAAACTTAAATTCTATCTTCTTTTCTTACTTTACTTCTTCACTTTTCTAAATACTTATTACTTCTCAAAGCTAACTCCTTAAAACTTAAATTCTATCTTCTTTTCTTACTTTACTTCTTCACTTTTCTAAATAATTATTACTTCTCAAAGCTAACTCCTTAAAACTGAAATTCTATCTTCTTTTCTTACTTTACTTCTTCACTTTTCTAAATACTTATTACTTCTCAAAGCATACTCCTTAAAACTTATCATTTGATATTCTTTTCTTACTTTACTTCACTTTTCTAAATACTTATTACTTCTCAAAGCATACTCCTTAAAACTGAAATTCTATCTTCTTTTCTTACTTTACTTCTTCACTTTTCTAATGCTAACTTTCATCTACAAGCATATCTTGACAAACCGAATACAGATTCTTAATTATGACATTATTACTAACATTTTGGATATTATAACTTATATTTTAGTGCTTGCTACGAAAAACTTATAATTAGATATTCTTTTCTTACTTTACTTCTTCACCTTTCAAATTCTTATTACTTCTCAAAGCATACTCCTTAAAACTGAAATTCTATCTTCTTTTCTTACTTTACTTCTTCACTTTTCTAAATACTTATTACTTCTCAAAGCTAACTCCTTAAAACTTAAATTCTATCTTCTTTTCTTACTTTACTTCTTCACTTTTCTAAATACTTATTACTTCTCAAAGCTAACTCCTTAAAACTGAAATTCTATCTTCTTTTCTTACTTTACTTCTTCACTTTTCTAAATACTTATTACTTCTCAAAGCATACTCCTTAAAACTTATCATTTGATATTCTTTTCTTACTTTACTTTACTTCACTTTTCTAAATACTTATTACTTCTCAAAGCATACTCCTTAAAACTGAAATTCTATCTTCTTTTCTTACTTTACTTCTTCACTTTTCTAAATACTTATTACTTCTCAAAGCTAACTCCTTAAAACTTAAATTCTATCTTCTTTTCTTACTTTACTTCTTCACTTTTCTAAATAATTATTACTTCTCAAAGCTAACTCCTTAAAACTGAAATTCTATCTTCTTTTCTTACTTTACTTCTTCACTTTTCTAAATACTTATTACTTCTCAAAGCATACTCCTTAAAACTTATCATTTGATATTCTTTTCTTACTTTACTTTACTTCACTTTTCTAAATACTTATTACTTCTCAAAGCATACTCCTTAAAACTGAAATTCTATCTTCTTTTCTTACTTTACTTCTTCACTTTTCTAATGCTAACTTTCATCTACAAGCATATCTTGACAAACCGAATACAGATTCTTAATTATGACATTATTACTAACATTTTGGATATTATAACTTATATTTTAGTGCTTGCTACGAAAAACTTATAATTAGATATTCTTTTCTTACTTTACTTCTTCACCTTTCAAATTCTTATTACTTCTCAAAGCATACTCCTTAAAACTGAAATTCTATCTTCTTTTCTTACTTTACTTCTTCACTTTTCTAAATACTTATTACTTCTCAAAGCTAACTCCTTAAAACTTAAATTCTATCTTCTTTTCTTACTTTACTTCTTCACTTTTCTAAATAATTATTACTTCTCAAAGCTAACTCCTTAAAACTGAAATTCTATCTTCTTTTCTTACTTTACTTCTTCACTTTTCTAAATACTTATTACTTCTCAAAGCATACTCCTTAAAACTTATCATTTGATATTCTTTTCTTACTTTACTTTACTTCACTTTTCTAAATACTTATTACTTCTCAAAGCATACTCCTTAAAACTGAAATTCTATCTTCTTTTCTTACTTTACTTCTTCACTTTTCTAATGCTAACTTTCATCTACAAGCATATCTTGACAAACCGAATACAGATTCTTAATTATGACATTATTACTAACATTTTGGATATTATAACTTATATTTTAGTGCTTGCTACGAAAACTTATAATTAGATATTCTTTTCTTACTTTACTTCTTCACCTTTCAAATTCTTATTACTTCTCAAAGCATACTCCTTAAAACTGAAATTCTATCTTCTTTTCTTACTTTACTTCTTCACTTTTCTAAATACTTATTACTTCTCAAAGCATACTCCTTAAAACTGAAATTCTATCTTCTTTTCTTACTTTACTTCTTCACTTTTCTAAATACTTATTACTTCTCAAAGCATACTCTTTAAAACTGAAATTCTATCTTCTTTTCTTACTTTACTTCTTCACTTTTCTAAATACTTATTACTTCTCAAAGCATACTCCTTAAAACTTATCATTTGATATTCTTTTCTTACTTTACTTTACTTCACTTTTCTAAATACTTATAACTTCTCAAAGCTAACTCCTTAAAACTGAAATTCTATCTTCTTTTCTTACTTTACTTCTTCACTTTTCTAAATACTTATTACTTCTCAAAGCTAACTCCTTAAAACTTAAATTCTATCTTCTTTTCTTACTTTACTTCTTCACTTTTCTAAATACTTATAACTTCTCAAAGCTAACTCCTTAAAACTGAAATTCTATCTTCTTTTCTTACTTTACTTCTTCACTTTTCTAAATACTTATTACTTCTCAAAGCTAACTCCTTAAAACTTAAATTCTATCTTCTTTTCTTACTTTACTTCTTCACTTTTCTAAATACTTATTACTTCTCAAAGCATACTCCTTAAAACTTATCATTTGATATTCATTTCTTACTTTACTTTACTTCACTTTTCTAAATACTTATTACTTCTCAAAGCATACTCCTTAAAACTGAAATTCTATCTTCTTTTCTTACTTTACTTCTTCACTTTTCTAATGCTAACTTTCATCTACAAGCATATCTTGACAAACCGAATACAGATTCTTAATTATGACATTATTACTAACATTTTGGATATTATAACTTATATTTTAGTGCTTGCTACGAAAACTTATAATTAGATATTCTTTTCTTACTTTACTTCTTCACCTTTCAAATTCTTATTACTTCTCAAAGCATACTCCTTAAAACTGAAATTCTATCTTCTTTTCTTACTTTACTTTACTTCACTTTTCTAAATACTTATTACTTCTCAAAGCATACTCCTTAAAACTGAAATTCTATCTTCTTTTCTTACTTTACTTCTTCACTTTTCTAAATACTTATTACTTCTCAAAGCATACTCCTTAAAACTGAAATTCTATCTTCTTTTCTTACTTTACTTCTTCACTTTTCTAAATACTTATTACTTCTCAAAGCTAACTCCTTAAAACTTAAATTCTATCTTCTTTTCTTACTTTACTTCTTCACTTTTCTAAATACTTATAACTTCTCAAAGCTAACTCCTTAAAACTGAAATTCTATCTTCTTTTCTTACTTTACTTCTTCACTTTTCTAAATACTTATTACTTCTCAAAGCTAACTCCTTAAAACTTAAATTCTATCTTCTTTTCTTACTTTACTTCTTCACTTTTCTAAATACTTATTACTTCTCAAAGCATACTCCTTAAAACTGAAATTCTATCTTCTTTTCTTACTTTACTTCTTCACTTTTCTAATGCTAACTTTCATCTACAAGCATATCTTGACAAACCGAATACAGATTCTTAATTATGACATTATTACTAACATTTTGGATATTATAACTTATATTTTAGTGCTTGCTACGAAAACTTATAATTAGATATTCTTTTCTTACTTTACTTCTTCACCTTTCAAATTCTTATTACTTCTCAAAGCATACTCCTTAAAACTGAAATTCTATCTTCTTTTCTTACTTTACTTTACTTCACTTTTCTAAATACTTATTACTTCTCAAAGCATACTCCTTAAAACTGAAATTCTATCTTCTTTTCTTACTTTACTTCTTCACTTTTCTAAATACTTATTACTTCTCAAAGCATACTCCTTAAAACTGAAATTCTATCTTCTTTTCTTACTTTACTTCTTCACTTTTCTAAATACTTATTACTTCTCAAAGCTAACTCCTTAAAACTTAAATTCTATCTTCTTTTCTTACTTTACTTCTTCACTTTTCTAAATACTTATAACTTCTCAAAGCTAACTCCTTAAAACTGAAATTCTATCTTCTTTTCTTACTTTACTTCTTCACTTTTCTAAATACTTATTACTTCTCAAAGCTAACTCCTTAAAACTTAAATTCTATCTTCTTTTCTTACTTTACTTCTTCACTTTTCTAAATACTTATTACTTCTCAAAGCATACTCCTTAAAACTTATCATTTGATATTTTTTCTTACTTTACTTTACTTCACTTTTCTAAATACTTATTACTTCTCAAAGCATACTCCTTAAAACTGAAATTCTATCTTCTTTTCTTACTTTACTTCTTCACTTTTCTAATGCTAACTTTCATCTACAAGCATATCTTGACAAACCGAATACAGATTCTTAATTATGACATTATTACTAACATTTTGGATATTATAACTTATATTTTAGTGCTTGCTACGAAAACTTATAATTAGATATTCTTTTCTTACTTTACTTCTTCACCTTTCAAATTCTTATTACTTCTCAAAGCATACTCATTAAAACTGAAATTCTATCTTCTTTTCTTACTTTACTTCTTCACTTTTCAAAATACTTATTACTTCTCAAAGCATACTCCTTAAAACTTATCATTTGATATTCTTTTCTTACTTTACTTTACTTCACTTTTCTAAATACTTATTACTTCTCAAAGCATACTCCTTAAAACTTATCATTTGATATTCTTTTCTTACTTTACTTTACTTCACTTTTCTAAATACTTATAACTTCTCAAAGCTAACTCCTTAAAACTGAAATTCTATCTTCTTTTCTTACTTTACTTCTTCACTTTTCTAAATACTTATTACTTCTCAAAGCATACTCCTTAAAACTTATCATTTGATATTCTTTTCTTACTTTACTTTACTTCACTTTTCTAAATACTTATAACTTCTCAAAGCTAACTCCTTAAAACTGAAATTCTATCTTCTTTTCTTACTTTACTTCTTCACTTTTCTAAATACTTATTACTTCTCAAAGCATACTCATTAAAACTGAAATTCTATCTTCTTTTCTTACTTTACTTCTTCACTTTTCAAAATACTTATTACTTCTCAAAGCATACTCCTTAAAACTTATCATTTGATATTCTTTTCTTACTTTACTTTACTTCACTTTTCTAAATACTTATTACTTCTCAAAGCATACTCCTTAAAACTGAAATTCTATCTTCTTTTCTTACTTTACTTCTTCACTTTTCTAATGCTAACTTTCATCTACAAGCATATCTTGACAAACCGAATACAGATTCTTAATTATGACATTATTACTAACATTTTGGATATTATAACTTATATTTTAGTGCTTGCTACGAAAAACTTATAATTAGATATTCTTTTCTTACTTTACTTCTTCACCTTTCAAATTCTTATTACTTCTCAAAGCATACTCCTTAAAACTGAAATTCTATCTTCTTTTCTTACTTTACTTCTTCACTTTTCAAAATACTTATTACTTCTCAAAGCATACTCCTTAAAACTGAAATTCTATCTTCTTTTCTTACTTTACTTCTTCACTTTTCTAAATACTTATAACTTCTCAAAGCTAACTCCTTAAAACTGAAATTCTATCTTCTTTTCTTACTTTACTTCTTCACTTTTCTCAATACTTATTACTTCTCAAAGCATACTCCTTAAAACTTATCATTTGATATTCTTTTCTTACTTTACTTTACTTCACTTTTCTAAATACTTATAACTTCTCAAAGCTAACTCCTTAAAACTGAAATTCTATCTTCTTTTCTTACTTTACTTCTTCACTTTTCTAAATACTTATTACTTCTCAAAGCTAACTCCTTAAAACTTAAATTCTATCTTCTTTTCTTACTTTACTTCTTCACTTTTCTAAATACTTATTACTTCTCAAAGCATACTCCTTAAAACTTATCATTTGATATTCTTTTCTTACTTTACTTTACTTCACTTTTCTAAATACTTATTACTTCTCAAAGCATACTCCTTAAAACTGAAATTCTATCTTCTTTTCTTACTTTACTTCTTCACTTTTCTAATGCTAACTTTCATCTACAAGCATATCTTGACAAACCGAATACAGATTCTTAATTATGACATTATTACTAACATTTTGGATATTATAACTTATATTTTAGTGCTTGCTACGAAAACTTATAATTAGATATTCTTTTCTTACTTTACTTCTTCACCTTTCAAATTCTTATTACTTCTCAAAGCATACTCATTAAAACTGAAATTCTATCTTCTTTTCTTACTTTACTTCTTCACTTTTCTAATGCTAACTTTCATCTACAAGCATATCTTGACAAACCGAATACAGATTCTTAATTATGACATTATTACTAACATTTTGGATATTATAACTTATATTTTAGTGCTTGCTACGAAAACTTATAATTAGATATTCTTTTCTTACTTTACTTCTTCACCTTTCAAATTCTTATTACTTCTCAAAGCATACTCATTAAAACTGAAATTCTATCTTCTTTTCTTACTTTACTTCTTCACTTTTCAAAATACTTATTACTTCTCAAAGCATACTCCTTAAAACTTATCATTTGATATTCTTTTCTTACTTTACTTTACTTCACTTTTCTAAATACTTATTACTTCTCAAAGCATACTCCTTAAAACTGAAATTCTATCTTCTTTTCTTACTTTACTTCTTCACTTTTCTAATGCTAACTTTCATCTACAAGCATATCTTGACAAACCGAATACAGATTCTTAATTATGACATTATTACTAACATTTTGGATATTATAACTTATATTTTAGTGCTTGCTACGAAAAACTTATAATTAGATATTCTTTTCTTACTTTACTTCTTCACCTTTCAAATTCTTATTACTTCTCAAAGCATACTCCTTAAAACTGAAATTCTATCTTCTTTTCTTACTTTACTTCTTCACTTTTCAAAATACTTATTACTTCTCAAAGCATACTCCTTAAAACTGAAATTCTATCTTCTTTTCTTACTTTACTTCTTCACTTTTCTAAATACTTATTACTTCTCAAAGCTAACTCCTTAAAACTGAAATTCTATCTTCTTTTCTTACTTTACTTCTTCACTTTTCTAAATACTTATTACTTCTCAAAGCATACTCCTTAAAACTTATCATTTGATATTCTTTTCTTACTTTACTTTACTTCACTTTTCTAAATACTTATTACTTCTCAAAGCATACTCCTTAAAACTGAAATTCTATCTTCTTTTCTTACTTTACTTCTTCACTTTTCTAATGCTAACTTTCATCTACAAGCATATCTTGACAAACCGAATACAGATTCTTAATTATGACATTATTACTAACATTTTGGATATTATAACTTATATTTTAGTGCTTGCTACGAAAACTTATAATTAGATATTCTTTTCTTACTTTACTTCTTCACCTTTCAAATTCTTATTACTTCTCAAAGCATACTACTTAAAACTGAAATTCTATCTTCTTTTCTTACTTTACTTCTTCACTTTTCAAAATACTTATTACTTCTCAAAGCATACTCCTTAAAACTTATCATTTGATATTCTTTTCTTACTTTACTTTACTTCACTTTTCTAAATACTTATTACTTCTCAAAGCATACTCCTTAAAACTGAAATTCTATCTTCTTTTCTTACTTTACTTCTTCACTTTTCTAATGCTAACTTTCATCTACAAGCATATCTTGACAAACCGAATACAGATTCTTAATTATGACATTATTACTAACATTTTGGATATTATAACTTATATTTTAGTGCTTGCTACGAAAAACTTATAATTAGATATTCTTTTCTTACTTTACTTCTTCACCTTTCAAATACTTATTACTTCTCAAAGCATACTCCTTAAAACTGAAATTCTATCTTCTTTTCTTACTTTACTTCTTCACTTTTCAAAATACTTATTACTTCTCAAAGCATACTCCTTAAAACTGAAATTCTATCTTCTTTTCTTACTTTACTTCTTCACTTTTCTAATGCTAACTTTCATCTACAAGCATATCTTGACAAACCGAATACAGATTCTTAATTATGACATTATTACTAACATTTTGGATATTATAACTTATATTTTAGTGCTTGCTACGAAAAACTTATAATTAGATATTCTTTTCTTACTTTACTTCTTCACCTTTCAAATACTTATTACTTCTCAAAGCATACTCCTTAAAACTGAAATTCTATCTTCTTTTCTTACTTTACTTCTTCACTTTTCAAAATACTTATTACTTCTCAAAGCATACTCCTTAAAACTGAAATTCTATCTTCTTTTCTTACTTTACTTCTTCACTTTTCTAAATACTTATTACTTCTCAAAGCTAACTCCTTAAAACTGAAATTCTATCTTCTTTTCTTACTTTACTTCTTCACTTTTCAAAATACTTATTACTTCTCAAAGCATACTCCTTAAAACTTATCATTTGATATTCTTTTCTTACTTTACTTTACTTCACTTTTCTAAATACTTATTACTTCTCAAAGCATACTCCTTAAAACTGAAATTCTATCTTCTTTTCTTACTTTACTTCTTCACTTTTCTAATGCTAACTTTCATCTACAAGCATATCTTGACAAACCGAATACAGATTCTTAATTATGACATTATTACTAACATTTTGGATATTATAACTTATATTTTAGTGCTTGCTACGAAAACTTATAATTAGATATTCTTTTCTTACTTTACTTCTTCACCTTTCAAATTCTTATTACTTCTCAAAGCATACTCCTTAAAACTGAAATTCTATCTTCTTTTCTTACTTTACTTCTTCACTTTTCAAAATACTTATTACTTCTCAAAGCATACTCCTTAAAACTGAAATTCTATCTTCTTTTCTTACTTTACTTCTTCACTTTTCTAAATACTTATTACTTCTCAAAGCTAACTCCTTAAAACTGAAATTCTATCTTCTTTTCTTACTTTACTTCTTCACTTTTCTAAATACTTATTACTTCTCAAAGCATACTCCTTAAAACTTATCATTTGATATTCTTTTCTTACTTTACTTTACTTCACTTTTCTAAATACTTATTACTTCTCAAAGCATACTCCTTAAAACTGAAATTCTATCTTCTTTTCTTACTTTACTTCACTTTTCTAAATACTTATTACTTCTCAAAGCATACTCCTTAAAACTGAAATTCTATCTTCTTTTCTTACTTTACTTCTTCACTTTTCTAATGCTAACTTTCATCTACAAGCATATCTTGACAAACCGAATACAGATTCTTAATTATGACATTATTACTAACATTTTGGATATTATAACTTATATTTTAGTGCTTGCTACGAAAAACTTATAATTAGATATTCTTTTCTTACTTTACTTCTTCACCTTTCAAATACTTATTACTTCTCAAAGCATACTCATTAAAACTGAAATTCTATCTTCTTTTCTTACTTTACTTCTTCACTTTTCAAAATACTTATTACTTCTCAAAGCATACTCCTTAAAACTGAAATTCTATCTTCTTTTCTTACTTTACTTCTTCACTTTTCAAAATACTTATTACTTCTCAAAGCATACTCCTTAAAACTGAAATTCTATCTTCTTTTCTTACTTTACTTCTTCACTTTTCTAAATACTTATTACTTCTCAAAGCTAACTCCTTAAAACTGAAATTCTATCTTCTTTTCTTACTTTACTTCTTCACTTTTCTAAATACTTATTACTTCTCAAAGCTAACTCCTTAAAACTTAAATTCTATCTTCTTTTCTTACTTTACTTCACTTTTCTAAATACTTATTACTTCTCAAAGCTAACTCCTTAAAACTGAAATTCTATCTTCTTTTCTTACTTTACTTCTTCACTTTTCTAAATACTTATTACTTCTCAAAGCATACTCCTTAAAACTTATCATTTGATATTCTTTTCTTACTTTACTTTACTTCACTTTTCTAAATACTTATTACTTCTCAAAGCATACTCCTTAAAACTGAAATTCTATCTTCTTTTCTTACTTTACTTCTTCACTTTTCTAATGCTAACTTTCATCTACAAGCATATCTTGACAAACCGAATACAGATTCTTAATTATGACATTATTACTAACATTTTGGATATTATAACTTATATTTTAGTGCTTGCTACGAAAACTTATAATTAGATATTCTTTTCTTACTTTACTTCTTCACCTTTCAAATTCTTATTACTTCTCAAAGCATACTCCTTAAAACTGAAATTCTATCTTCTTTTCTTACTTTACTTCTTCACTTTTCAAAATACTTATTACTTCTCAAAGCATACTCCTTAAAACTGAAATTCTATCTTCTTTTCTTACTTTACTTCTTCACTTTTCTAAATACTTATTACTTCTCAAAGCTAACTCCTTAAAACTGAAATTCTATCTTCTTTTCTTACTTTACTTCTTCACTTTTCTAAATACTTATTACTTCTCAAAGCATACTCCTTAAAACTTATCATTTGATATTCTTTTCTTACTTTACTTTACTTCACTTTTCTAAATACTTATTACTTCTCAAAGCATACTCCTTAAAACTGAAATTCTATCTTCTTTTCTTACTTTACTTCACTTTTCTAAATACTTATTACTTCTCAAAGCATACTCCTTAAAACTGAAATTCTATCTTCTTTTCTTACTTTACTTCTTCACTTTTCTAATGCTAACTTTCATCTACAAGCATATCTTGACAAACCGAATACAGATTCTTAATTATGACATTATTACTAACATTTTGGATATTATAACTTATATTTTAGTGCTTGCTACGAAAAACTTATAATTAGATATTCTTTTCTTACTTTACTTCTTCACCTTTCAAATACTTATTACTTCTCAAAGCATACTCATTAAAACTGAAATTCTATCTTCTTTTCTTACTTTACTTCTTCACTTTTCAAAATACTTATTACTTCTCAAAGCATACTCCTTAAAACTGAAATTCTATCTTCTTTTCTTACTTTACTTCTTCACTTTTCAAAATACTTATTACTTCTCAAAGCATACTCCTTAAAACTGAAATTCTATCTTCTTTTCTTACTTTACTTCTTCACTTTTCTAAATACTTATTACTTCTCAAAGCTAACTCCTTAAAACTGAAATTCTATCTTCTTTTCTTACTTTACTTCTTCACTTTTCTAAATACTTATTACTTCTCAAAGCTAACTCCTTAAAACTGAAATTCTATCTTCTTTTCTTACTTTACTTCACTTTTCTAAATACTTATTACTTCTCAAAGCATACTCCTTAAAACTGAAATTCTATCTTCTTTTCTTACTTTACTTCTTCACTTTTCTAATGCTAACTTTCATCTACAAGCATATCTTGACAAACCGAATACAGATTCTTAATTATGACATTATTACTAACATTTTGGATATTATAACTTATATTTTAGTGCTTGCTACGAAAACTTATAATTAGATATTCTTTTCTTACTTTACTTCTTCACCTTTCAAATTCTTATTACTTCTCAAAGCATACTCCTTAAAACTGAAATTCTATCTTCTTTTCTTACTTTACTTCTTCACTTTTCAAAATACTTATTACTTCTCAAAGCATACTCCTTAAAACTGAAATTCTATCTTCTTTTCTTACTTTACTTCTTCACTTTTCTAAATACTTATTACTTCTCAAAGCTAACTCCTTAAAACTGAAATTCTATCTTCTTTTCTTACTTTACTTCTTCACTTTTCTAAATACTTATTACTTCTCAAAGCATACTCCTTAAAACTTATCATTTGATATTCTTTTCTTACTTTACTTTACTTCACTTTTCTAAATACTTATTACTTCTCAAAGCATACTCCTTAAAACTGAAATTCTATCTTCTTTTCTTACTTTACTTCACTTTTCTAAATACTTATTACTTCTCAAAGCATACTCCTTAAAACTGAAATTCTATCTTCTTTTCTTACTTTACTTCTTCACTTTTCTAATGCTAACTTTCATCTACAAGCATATCTTGACAAACCGAATACAGATTCTTAATTATGACATTATTACTAACATTTTGGATATTATAACTTATATTTTAGTGCTTGCTACGAAAAACTTATAATTAGATATTCTTTTCTTACTTTACTTCTTCACCTTTCAAATACTTATTACTTCTCAAAGCATACTCATTAAAACTGAAATTCTATCTTCTTTTCTTACTTTACTTCTTCACTTTTCAAAATACTTATTACTTCTCAAAGCATACTCCTTAAAACTGAAATTCTATCTTCTTTTCTTACTTTACTTCTTCACTTTTCAAAATACTTATTACTTCTCAAAGCATACTCCTTAAAACTGAAATTCTATCTTCTTTTCTTACTTTACTTCTTCACTTTTCTAAATACTTATTACTTCTCAAAGCTAACTCCTTAAAACTGAAATTCTATCTTCTTTTCTTACTTTACTTCTTCACTTTTCTAAATACTTATTACTTCTCAAAGCTAACTCCTTAAAACTTAAATTCTATCTTCTTTTCTTACTTTACTTCTTCACTTTTCTAAATACTTATTACTTCTCAAAGCTAACTCCTTAAAACTTAAATTCTATCTTCTTTTCTTACTTTACTTCTTCACTTTTCTAAATACTTATTACTTCTCAAAGCATACTCCTTAAAACTTATCATTTGATATTCTTTTCTTACTTTACTTTACTTCACTTTTCTAAATACTTATTACTTCTCAAAGCATACTCCTTAAAACTGAAATTCTATCTTCTTTTCTTACTTTACTTCTTCACTTTTCTAATGCTAACTTTCATCTACAAGCATATCTTGACAAACCGAATACAGATTCTTAATTATGACATTATTACTAACATTTTGGATATTATAACTTATATTTTAGTGCTTGCTACGAAAACTTATAATTAGATATTCTTTTCTTACTTTACTTCTTCACCTTTCAAATTCTTATTACTTCTCAAAGCATACTCATTAAAACTGAAATTCTATCTTCTTTTCTTACTTTACTTCTTCACTTTTCAAAATACTTATTACTTCTCAAAGCATACTCCTTAAAACTTATCATTTGATATTCTTTTCTTACTTTACTTTACTTCACTTTTCTAAATACTTATTACTTCTCAAAGCATACTCCTTAAAACTTATCATTTGATATTCTTTTCTTACTTTACTTTACTTCACTTTTCTAAATACTTATAACTTCTCAAAGCTAACTCCTTAAAACTGAAATTCTATCTTCTTTTCTTACTTTACTTCTTCACTTTTCTAAATACTTATTACTTCTCAAAGCATACTCCTTAAAACTTATCATTTGATATTCTTTTCTTACTTTACTTTACTTCACTTTTCTAAATACTTATAACTTCTCAAAGCTAACTCCTTAAAACTGAAATTCTATCTTCTTTTCTTACTTTACTTCTTCACTTTTCTAAATACTTATTACTTCTCAAAGCTAACTCCTTAAAACTTAAATTCTATCTTCTTTTCTTACTTTACTTCTTCACTTTTCTAAATACTTATTACTTCTCAAAGCATACTCCTTAAAACTTATCATTTGATATTCTTTTCTTACTTTACTTTACTTCACTTTTCTAAATACTTATTACTTCTCAAAGCATACTCCTTAAAACTGAAATTCTATCTTCTTTTCTTACTTTACTTCTTCACTTTTCTAATGCTAACTTTCATCTACAAGCATATCTTGACAAACCGAATACAGATTCTTAATTATGACATTATTACTAACATTTTGGATATTATAACTTATATTTTAGTGCTTGCTACGAAAACTTATAATTAGATATTCTTTTCTTACTTTACTTCTTCACCTTTCAAATTCTTATTACTTCTCAAAGCATACTCATTAAAACTGAAATTCTATCTTCTTTTCTTACTTTACTTCTTCACTTTTCAAAATACTTATTACTTCTCAAAGCATACTCCTTAAAACTTATCATTTGATATTCTTTTCTTACTTTACTTTACTTCACTTTTCTAAATACTTATTACTTCTCAAAGCATACTCCTTAAAACTGAAATTCTATCTTCTTTTCTTACTTTACTTCTTCACTTTTCTAATGCTAACTTTCATCTACAAGCATATCTTGACAAACCGAATACAGATTCTTAATTATGACATTATTACTAACATTTTGGATATTATAACTTATATTTTAGTGCTTGCTACGAAAACTTATAATTAGATATTCTTTTCTTACTTTACTTCTTCACCTTTCAAATTCTTATTACTTCTCAAAGCATACTCCTTAAAACTGAAATTCTATCTTCTTTTCTTACTTTACTTCTTCACTTTTCTAAATACTTATTACTTCTCAAAGCATACTCCTTAAAACTGAAATTCTATCTTCTTTTCTTACTTTACTTCTTCACTTTTCTAAATACTTATTACTTCTCAAAGCTAACTCCTTAAAACTGAAATTCTATCTTCTTTTCTTACTTTACTTCTTCACTTTTCTAAATACTTATTACTTCTCAAAGCATACTCCTTAAAACTTATCATTTGATATTCTTTTCTTACTTTACTTTACTTCACTTTTCTAAATACTTATTACTTCTCAAAGCATACTCCTTAAAACTGAAATTCTATCTTCTTTTCTTACTTTACTTCTTCACTTTTCTAATGCTAACTTTCATCTACAAGCATATCTTGACAAACCGAATACAGATTCTTAATTATGACATTATTACTAACATTTTGGATATTATAACTTATATTTTAGTGCTTGCTACGAAAAACTTATAATTAGATATTCTTTTCTTACTTTACTTCTTCACCTTTCAAATTCTTATTACTTCTCAAAGCATACTCCTTAAAACTGAAATTCTATCTTCTTTTCTTACTTTACTTCTTCACTTTTCAAAATACTTATTACTTCTCAAAGCATACTCCTTAAAACTGAAATTCTATCTTCTTTTCTTACTTTACTTCTTCACTTTTCTAAATACTTATTACTTCTCAAAGCTAACTCCTTAAAACTGAAATTCTATCTTCTTTTCTTACTTTACTTCTTCACTTTTCTAAATACTTATTACTTCTCAAAGCATACTCCTTAAAACTTATCATTTGATATTCTTTTCTTACTTTACTTTACTTCACTTTTCTAAATACTTATTACTTCTCAAAGCATACTCCTTAAAACTGAAATTCTATCTTCTTTTCTTACTTTACTTCTTCACTTTTCTAATGCTAACTTTCATCTACAAGCATATCTTGACAAACCGAATACAGATTCTTAATTATGACATTATTACTAACATTTTGGATATTATAACTTATATTTTAGTGCTTGCTACGAAAACTTATAATTAGATATTCTTTTCTTACTTTACTTCTTCACCTTTCAAATTCTTATTACTTCTCAAAGCATACTCCTTAAAACTGAAATTCTATCTTCTTTTCTTACTTTACTTCTTCACTTTTCAAAATACTTATTACTTCTCAAAGCATACTCCTTAAAACTTATCATTTGATATTCTTTTCTTACTTTACTTTACTTCACTTTTCTAAATACTTATTACTTCTCAAAGCATACTCCTTAAAACTTAAATTCTATCTTCTTTTCTTACTTTACTTC
Organism: Loxodes magnus; assembly: GCA_946699065.1. NCBI lineage: Eukaryota > Ciliophora > Karyorelictea > Loxodida > Loxodidae > Loxodes > Loxodes magnus. The sequence goes on along the minus strand of CAMPDV010002294.1, from coordinate 14,265 downwards.
TTCACTTTTCTAAATACTTATTACTTCTCAAAGCATACTCCTTAAAACTTATCATTTGATATTCTTTTCTTACTTTACTTTACTTCACTTTTCTAAATACTTATTACTTCTCAAAGCATACTCCTTAAAACTGAAATTCTATCTTCTTTTCTTACTTTACTTCTTCACTTTTCTAATGCTAACTTTCATCTACAAGCATATCTTGACAAACCGAATACAGATTCTTAATTATGACATTATTACTAACATTTTGGATATTATAACTTATATTTTAGTGCTTGCTACGAAAACTTATAATTAGATATTCTTTTCTTACTTTACTTCTTCACCTTTCAAATTCTTATTACTTCTCAAAGCATACTCCTTAAAACTGAAATTCTATCTTCTTTTCTTACTTTACTTCTTCACTTTTCAAAATACTTATTACTTCTCAAAGCATACTCCTTAAAACTTATCATTTGATATTCTTTTCTTACTTTACTTTACTTCACTTTTCTAAATACTTATTACTTCTCAAAGCATACTCCTTAAAACTGAAATTCTATCTTCTTTTCTTACTTTACTTCTTCACTTTTCTAATGCTAACTTTCATCTACAAGCATATCTTGACAAACCGAATACAGATTCTTAATTATGACATTATTACTAACATTTTGGATATTATAACTTATATTTTAGTGCTTGCTACGAAAAACTTATAATTAGATATTCTTTTCTTACTTTACTTCTTCACCTTTCAAATTCTTATTACTTCTCAAAGCATACTCATTAAAACTGAAATTCTATCTTCTTTTCTTACTTTACTTCTTCACTTTTCAAAATACTTATTACTTCTCAAAGCATACTCCTTAAAACTTATCATTTGATATTCTTTTCTTACTTTACTTTACTTCACTTTTCTAAATACTTATTACTTCTCAAAGCATACTCCTTAAAACTTATCATTTGATATTCTTTTCTTACTTTACTTTACTTCACTTTTCTAAATACTTATAACTTCTCAAAGCTAACTCCTTAAAACTGAAATTCTATCTTCTTTTCTTACTTTACTTCTTCACTTTTCTAAATACTTATTACTTCTCAAAGCATACTCCTTAAAACTTATCATTTGATATTCTTTTCTTACTTTACTTTACTTCACTTTTCTAAATACTTATAACTTCTCAAAGCTAACTCCTTAAAACTGAAATTCTATCTTCTTTTCTTACTTTACTTCTTCACTTTTCTAAATACTTATTACTTCTCAAAGCTAACTCCTTAAAACTTAAATTCTATCTTCTTTTCTTACTTTACTTCTTCACTTTTCTAAATACTTATTACTTCTCAAAGCATACTCCTTAAAACTTATCATTTGATATTCTTTTCTTACTTTACTTTACTTCACTTTTCTAAATACTTATTACTTCTCAAAGCATACTCCTTAAAACTGAAATTCTATCTTCTTTTCTTACTTTACTTCTTCACTTTTCTAATGCTAACTTTCATCTACAAGCATATCTTGACAAACCGAATACAGATTCTTAATTATGACATTATTACTAACATTTTGGATATTATAACTTATATTTTAGTGCTTGCTACGAAAACTTATAATTAGATATTCTTTTCTTACTTTACTTCTTCACCTTTCAAATTCTTATTACTTCTCAAAGCATACTCATTAAAACTGAAATTCTATCTTCTTTTCTTACTTTACTTCTTCACTTTTCAAAATACTTATTACTTCTCAAAGCATACTCCTTAAAACTTATCATTTGATATTCTTTTCTTACTTTACTTACTTCACTTTTCTAAATACTTATTACTTCTCAAAGCATACTCCTTAAAACTGAAATTCTATCTTCTTTTCTTACTTTACTTCTTCACTTTTCTAATGCTAACTTTCATCTACAAGCATATCTTGACAAACCGAATACAGATTCTTAATTATGACATTATTACTAACATTTTGGATATTATAACTTATATTTTAAGCTAACTCCTTAAAACTGAAATTCTATCTTCTTTTCTTACTTTACTTCTTCACTTTTCTAAATACTTATTACTTCTCAAAGCATACTCCTTAAAACTTATCATTTGATATTCTTTTCTTACTTTACTTTACTTCACTTTTCTAAATACTTATTACTTCTCAAAGCATACTCCTTAAAACTGAAATTCTATCTTCTTTTCTTACTTTACTTCTTCACTTTTCTAATGCTAACTTTCATCTACAAGCATATCTTGACAAACCGAATACAGATTCTTAATTATGACATTATTACTAACATTTTGGATATTATAACTTATATTTTAGTGCTTGCTACGAAAACTTATAATTAGATATTCTTTTCTTACTTTACTTCTTCACCTTTCAAATTCTTATTACTTCTCAAAGCATACTCCTTAAAACTGAAATTCTATCTTCTTTTTCTTACTTACTCCTTAAAACTTATCATTTGATATTCTTTTCTTACTTTACTTTACTTCACTTTTCTAAATACTTATTACTTCTCAAAGCATACTCCTTAAAACTGAAATTCTATCTTCTTTTCTTACTTTACTTCTTCACTTTTCTAATGCTAACTTTCATCTACAAGCATATCTTGACAAACCGAATACAGATTCTTAATTATGACATTATTACTAACATTTTGGATATTATAACTTATATTTTAGTGCTTGCTACGAAAAACTTATAATTAGATATTCTTTTCTTACTTTACTTCTTCACCTTTCAAATTCTTATTACTTCTCAAAGCATACTCCTTAAAACTGAAATTCTATCTTCTTTTCTTACTTTACTTCTTCACTTTTCAAAATACTTATTACTTCTCAAAGCATACTCCTTAAAACTGAAATTCTATCTTCTTTTCTTACTTTACTTCTTCACTTTTCTAAATACTTATTACTTCTCAAAGCTAACTCCTTAAAACTGAAATTCTATCTTCTTTTCTTACTTTACTTCTTCACTTTTCTAAATACTTATTACTTCTCAAAGCATACTCCTTAAAACTTATCATTTGATATTCTTTTCTTACTTTACTTTACTTCACTTTTCTAAATACTTATTACTTCTCAAAGCATACTCCTTAAAACTGAAATTCTATCTTCTTTTCTTACTTTACTTCTTCACTTTTCTAATGCTAACTTTCATCTACAAGCATATCTTGACAAACCGAATACAGATTCTTAATTATGACATTATTACTAACATTTTGGATATTATAACTTATATTTTAGTGCTTGCTACGAAAACTTATAATTAGATATTCTTTTCTTACTTTACTTCTTCACCTTTCAAATTCTTATTACTTCTCAAAGCATACTCCTTAAAACTGAAATTCTATCTTCTTTTCTTACTTTACTTCTTCACTTTTCTAAATACTTATTACTTCTCAAAGCATACTCCTTAAAACTTATCATTTGATATTCTTTTCTTACTTTACTTTACTTCACTTTTCTAAATACTTATTACTTCTCAAAGCATACTCCTTAAAACTGAAATTCTATCTTCTTTTCTTACTTTACTTCTTCACTTTTCTAAATACTTATTACTTCTCAAAGCTAACTCCTTAAAACTGAAATTCTATCTTCTTTTCTTACTTTACTTCTTCACTTTTCTAAATACTTATTACTTCTCAAAGCATACTCCTTAAAACTTATCATTTGATATTCTTTTCTTACTTTACTTTACTTCACTTTTCTAAATACTTATTACTTCTCAAAGCATACTCCTTAAAACTGAAATTCTATCTTCTTTTCTTACTTTACTTCTTCACTTTTCTAATGCTAACTTTCATCTACAAGCATATCTTGACAAACCGAATACAGATTCTTAATTATGACATTATTACTAACATTTTGGATATTATAACTTATATTTTAGTGCTTGCTACGAAAAACTTATAATTAGATATTCTTTTCTTACTTTACTTCTTCACCTTTCAAATTCTTATTACTTCTCAAAGCATACTCCTTAAAACTGAAATTCTATCTTCTTTTCTTACTTTACTTCTTCACTTTTCAAAATACTTATTACTTCTCAAAGCATACTCCTTAAAACTGAAATTCTATCTTCTTTTCTTACTTTACTTCTTCACTTTTCTAAATACTTATTACTTCTCAAAGCTAACTCCTTAAAACTGAAATTCTATCTTCTTTTCTTACTTTACTTCTTCACTTTTCTAAATACTTATTACTTCTCAAAGCATACTCCTTAAAACTTATCATTTGATATTCTTTTCTTACTTTACTTTACTTCACTTTTCTAAATACTTATTACTTCTCAAAGCATACTCCTTAAAACTGAAATTCTATCTTCTTTTCTTACTTTACTTCTTCACTTTTCTAATGCTAACTTTCATCTACAAGCATATCTTGACAAACCGAATACAGATTCTTAATTATGACATTATTACTAACATTTTGGATATTATAACTTATATTTTAGTGCTTGCTACGAAAAACTTATAATTAGATATTCTTTTCTTACTTTACTTCTTCACCTTTCAAATTCTTATTACTTCTCAAAGCATACTCCTTAAAACTGAAATTCTATCTTCTTTTCTTACTTTACTTCTTCACTTTTCAAAATACTTATTACTTCTCAAAGCATACTCCTTAAAACTGAAATTCTATCTTCTTTTCTTACTTTACTTCTTCACTTTTCTAAATACTTATTACTTCTCAAAGCTAACTCCTTAAAACTGAAATTCTATCTTCTTTTCTTACTTTACTTCTTCACTTTTCTAAATACTTATTACTTCTCAAAGCATACTCCTTAAAACTTATCATTTGATATTCTTTTCTTACTTTACTTTACTTCACTTTTCTAAATACTTATTACTTCTCAAAGCATACTCCTTAAAACTGAAATTCTATCTTCTTTTCTTACTTTACTTCTTCACTTTTCTATGCTACTTTCATCTACAAGCATATCTCCTACAGATTCTTAATTATGACATGATTACTAACATTTTGGATATTATAACTATATTTTAGTGCTTGCTTTATCTTTTCTTACTTTACTTCTTCACTTTTTCTTATTACTTCTCAAAGCATAACTTTCTATCTACTTTACTCACTTTTCAAAATACTTATTACTTCTCAAAGCATACTCCTTAAAACTTATCATTTGATATTCTTTTCTTACTTTACTTTACTTCACTTTTCTAAATACTTATTACTTCTCAAAGCATACTCCTTAAAACTTAAATTCTATCTTCTTTTCTTACTTTACTTCTTCACTTTTCTAAATACTTATTACTTCTCAAAGCATACTCCTTAAAACTTATCATTTGATATTCTTTTCTTACTTTACTTTACTTCACTTTTCTAAATACTTATTACTTCTCAAAGCATACTCCTTAAAACTGAAATTCTATCTTCTTTTCTTACTTTACTTCTTCACTTTTCTAATGCTAACTTTCATCTACAAGCATATCTTGACAAACCGAATACAGATTCTTAATTATGACATTATTACTAACATTTTGGATATTATAACTTATATTTTAGTGCTTGCTACGAAAACTTATAATTAGATATTCTTTTCTTACTTTACTTCTTCACCTTTCAAATTCTTATTACTTCTCAAAGCATACTCATTAAAACTGAAATTCTATCTTCTTTTCTTACTTTACTTCTTCACTTTTCAAAATACTTATTACTTCTCAAAGCATACTCCTTAAAACTTATCATTTGATATTCTTTTCTTACTTTACTTTACTTCACTTTTCTAAATACTTATTACTTCTCAAAGCATACTCCTTAAAACTGAAATTCTATCTTCTTTTCTTACTTTACTTCTTCACTTTTCTAATGCTAACTTTCATCTACAAGCATATCTTGACAAACCGAATACAGATTCTTAATTATGACATTATTACTAACATTTTGGATATTATAACTTATATTTTAGTGCTTGCTACGAAAAACTTATAATTAGATATTCTTTTCTTACTTTACTTCTTCACCTTTCAAATTCTTATTACTTCTCAAAGCATACTCCTTAAAACTGAAATTCTATCTTCTTTTCTTACTTTACTTCTTCACTTTTCAAAATACTTATTACTTCTCAAAGCATACTCCTTAAAACTGAAATTCTATCTTCTTTTCTTACTTTACTTCTTCACTTTTCTAAATACTTATTACTTCTCAAAGCTAACTCCTTAAAACTGAAATTCTATCTTCTTTTCTTACTTTACTTCTTCACTTTTCTAAATACTTATTACTTCTCAAAGCATACTCCTTAAAACTTATCATTTGATATTCTTTTCTTACTTTACTTTACTTCACTTTTCTAAATACTTATTACTTCTCAAAGCATACTCCTTAAAACTGAAATTCTATCTTCTTTTCTTACTTTACTTCTTCACTTTTCTAATGCTAACTTTCATCTACAAGCATATCTTGACAAACCGAATACAGATTCTTAATTATGACATTATTACTAACATTTTGGATATTATAACTTATATTTTAGTGCTTGCTACGAAAACTTATAATTAGATATTCTTTTCTTACTTTACTTCTTCACCTTTCAAATTCTTATTACTTCTCAAAGCATACTCCTTAAAACTGAAATTCTATCTTCTTTTCTTACTTTACTTCTTCACTTTTCTAAATACTTATTACTTCTCAAAGCATACTCCTTAAAACTTATCATTTGATATTCTTTTCTTACTTTACTTTACTTCACTTTTCTAAATACTTATTACTTCTCAAAGCATACTCCTTAAAACTGAAATTCTATCTTCTTTTCTTACTTTACTTCTTCACTTTTCTAAATACTTATTACTTCTCAAAGCATACTCCTTAAAACTTATCATTTGATATTCTTTTCTTACTTTACTTTACTTCACTTTTCTAAATACTTATTACTTCTCAAAGCATACTCCTTAAAACTGAAATTCTATCTTCTTTTCTTACTTTACTTCTTCACTTTTCTAATGCTAACTTTCATCTACAAGCATATCTTGACAAACCGAATACAGATTCTTAATTATGACATTATTACTAACATTTTGGATATTATAACTTATATTTTAGTGCTTGCTACGAAAACTTATAATTAGATATTCTTTTCTTACTTTACTTCTTCACCTTTCAAATTCTTATTACTTCTCAAAGCATACTCCTTAAAACTGAAATTCTATCTTCTTTTCTTACTTTACTTCTTCACTTTTCTAAATACTTATTACTTCTCAAAGCATACTCCTTAAAACTTATCATTTGATATTCTTTTCTTACTTTACTTTACTTCACTTTTCTAAATACTTATTACTTCTCAAAGCATACTCCTTAAAACTGAAATTCTATCTTCTTTTCTTACTTTACTTCTTCACTTTTCTAAATACTTATTACTTCTCAAAGCTAACTCCTTAAAACTGAAATTCTATCTTCTTTTCTTACTTTACTTCTTCACTTTTCTAAATACTTATTACTTCTCAAAGCATACTCCTTAAAACTTATCATTTGATATTCTTTTCTTACTTTACTTTACTTCACTTTTCTAAATACTTATTACTTCTCAAAGCATACTCCTTAAAACTGAAATTCTATCTTCTTTTCTTACTTTACTTCTTCACTTTTCTAATGCTAACTTTCATCTACAAGCATATCTTGACAAACCGAATACAGATTCTTAATTATGACATTATTACTAACATTTTGGATATTATAACTTATATTTTAGTGCTTGCTACGAAAACTTATAATTAGATATTCTTTTCTTACTTTACTTCTTCACCTTTCAAATTCTTATTACTTCTCAAAGCATACTCCTTAAAACTGAAATTCTATCTTCTTTTCTTACTTTACTTCTTCACTTTTCTAAATACTTATTACTTCTCAAAGCATACTCCTTAAAACTGAAATTCTATCTTCTTTTCTTACTTTACTTCTTCACTTTTCTAAATACTTATTACTTCTCAAAGCATACTCCTTAAAACTGAAATTCTATCTTCTTTTCTTACTTTACTTCTTCACTTTTCTAAATACTTATTACTTCTCAAAGCTAACTCCTTAAAACTGAAATTCTATCTTCTTTTCTTACTTTACTTCTTCACTTTTCTAAATACTTATTACTTCTCAAAGCATACTCCTTAAAACTTATCATTTGATATTCTTTTCTTACTTTACTTTACTTCACTTTTCTAAATACTTATTACTTCTCAAAGCATACTCCTTAAAACTGAAATTCTATCTTCTTTTCTTACTTTACTTCTTCACTTTTCTAATGCTAACTTTCATCTACAAGCATATCTTGACAAACCGAATACAGATTCTTAATTATGACATTATTACTAACATTTTGGATATTATAACTTATATTTTAGTGCTTGCTACGAAAACTTATAATTAGATATTCTTTTCTTACTTTACTTCTTCACCTTTCAAATTCTTATTACTTCTCAAAGCATACTCCTTAAAACTGAAATTCTATCTTCTTTTCTTACTTTACTTCTTCACTTTTCTAAATACTTATTACTTCTCAAAGCATACTCCTTAAAACTTATCATTTGATATTCTTTTCTTACTTTACTTTACTTCACTTTTCTAAATACTTATTACTTCTCAAAGCATACTCCTTAAAACTGAAATTCTATCTTCTTTTCTTACTTTACTTCTTCACTTTTCTAATGCTAACTTTCATCTACAAGCATATCTTGACAAACCGAATACAGATTCTTAATTATGACATTATTACTAACATTTTGGATATTATAACTTATATTTTAGTGCTTGCTACGAAAAACTTATAATTAGATATTCTTTTCTTACTTTACTTCTTCACCTTTCAAATTCTTATTACTTCTCAAAGCATACTCCTTAAAACTGAAATTCTATCTTCTTTTCTTACTTTACTTCTTCACTTTTCAAAATACTTATTACTTCTCAAAGCATACTCCTTAAAACTGAAATTCTATCTTCTTTTCTTACTTTACTTCTTCACTTTTCTAAATACTTATTACTTCTCAAAGCATACTCCTTAAAACTGAAATTCTATCTTCTTTTCTTACTTTACTTCTTCACTTTTCTAAATACTTATTACTTCTCAAAGCATACTCCTTAAAACTGAAATTCTATCTTCTTTTCTTACTTTACTTCTTCACTTTTCTAATGCTAACTTTCATCTACAAGCATATCTTGACAAACCGAATACAGATTCTTAATTATGACATTATTACTAACATTTTGGATATTATAACTTATATTTTAGTGCTTGCTACGAAAAACTTATAATTAGATATTCTTTTCTTACTTTACTTCTTCACCTTTCAAATTCTTATTACTTCTCAAAGCATACTCCTTAAAACTTATCATTTGATATTCTTTTCTTACTTTACTTTACTTCACTTTTCTAAATACTTATTACTTCTCAAAGCATACTCCTTAAAACTGAAATTCTATCTTCTTTTCTTACTTTACTTCTTCACTTTTCTAATGCTAACTTTCATCTACAAGCATATCTTGACAAACCGAATACAGATTCTTAATTATGACATTATTACTAACATTTTGGATATTATAACTTATATTTTAGTGCTTGCTACGAAAAACTTATAATTAGATATTCTTTTCTTACTTTACTTCTTCACCTTTCAAATTCTTATTACTTCTCAAAGCATACTCCTTAAAACTTATCATTTGATATTCTTTTCTTACTTTACTTTACTTCACTTTTCTAAATACTTATTACTTCTCAAAGCATACTCCTTAAAACTGAAATTCTATCTTCTTTTCTTACTTTACTTCTTCACTTTTCTAATGCTAACTTTCATCTACAAGCATATCTTGACAAACCGAATACAGATTCTTAATTATGACATTATTACTAACATTTTGGATATTATAACTTATATTTTAGTGCTTGCTACGAAAAACTTATAATTAGATATTCTTTTCTTACTTTACTTCTTCACCTTTCAAATTCTTATTACTTCTCAAAGCATACTCCTTAAAACTTATCATTTGATATTCTTTTCTTACTTTACTTTACTTCACTTTTCTAAATACTTATTACTTCTCAAAGCATACTCCTTAAAACTGAAATTCTATCTTCTTTTCTTACTTTACTTCTTCACTTTTCAAAATACTTATTACTTCTCAAAGCATACTCCTTAAAACTGAAATTCTATCTTCTTTTCTTACTTTACTTCTTCACTTTTCTAAATACTTATTACTTCTCAAAGCTAACTCCTTAAAACTGAAATTCTATCTTCTTTTCTTACTTTACTTCTTCACTTTTCTAAATACTTATTACTTCTCAAAGCATACTCCTTAAAACTTATCATTTGATATTCTTTTCTTACTTTACTTTACTTCACTTTTCTAAATACTTATTACTTCTCAAAGCATACTCCTTAAAACTGAAATTCTATCTTCTTTTCTTACTTTACTTCTTCACTTTTCTAATGCTAACTTTCATCTACAAGCATATCTTGACAAACCGAATACAGATTCTTAATTATGACATTATTACTAACATTTTGGATATTATAACTTATATTTTAGTGCTTGCTACGAAAACTTATAATTAGATATTCTTTTCTTACTTTACTTCTTCACCTTTCAAATTCTTATTACTTCTCAAAGCATACTCCTTAAAACTGAAATTCTATCTTCTTTTCTTACTTTACTTCTTCACTTTTCAAAATACTTATTACTTCTCAAAGCATACTCCTTAAAACTTATCATTTGATATTCTTTTCTTACTTTACTTTACTTCACTTTTCTAAATACTTATTACTTCTCAAAGCATACTCCTTAAAACTGAAATTCTATCTTCTTTTCTTACTTTACTTCTTCACTTTTCTAATGCTAACTTTCATCTACAAGCATATCTTGACAAACCGAATACAGATTCTTAATTATGACATTATTACTAACATTTTGGATATTATAACTTATATTTTAGTGCTTGCTACGAAAACTTATAATTAGATATTCTTTTCTTACTTTACTTCTTCACCTTTCAAATTCTTATTACTTCTCAAAGCATACTCCTTAAAACTGAAATTCTATCTTCTTTTCTTACTTTACTTCTTCACTTTTCTAAATACTTATTACTTCTCAAAGCATACTCCTTAAAACTGAAATTCTATCTTCTTTTCTTACTTTACTTCTTCACTTTTCTAAATACTTATTACTTCTCAAAGCATACTCCTTAAAACTGAAATTCTATCTTCTTTTCTTACTTTACTTCTTCACTTTTCTAAATACTTATTACTTCTCAAAGCTAACTCCTTAAAACTGAAATTCTATCTTCTTTTCTTACTTTACTTCTTCACTTTTCTAAATACTTATTACTTCTCAAAGCATACTCCTTAAAACTTATCATTTGATATTCTTTTCTTACTTTACTTTACTTCACTTTTCTAAATACTTATTACTTCTCAAAGCATACTCCTTAAAACTGAAATTCTATCTTCTTTTCTTACTTTACTTCTTCACTTTTCTAATGCTAACTTTCATCTACAAGCATATCTTGACAAACCGAATACAGATTCTTAATTATGACATTATTACTAACATTTTGGATATTATAACTTATATTTTAGTGCTTGCTACGAAAACTTATAATTAGATATTCTTTTCTTACTTTACTTCTTCACCTTTCAAATTCTTATTACTTCTCAAAGCATACTCCTTAAAACTGAAATTCTATCTTCTTTTCTTACTTTACTTCTTCACTTTTCTAAATACTTATTACTTCTCAAAGCATACTCCTTAAAACTTATCATTTGATATTCTTTTCTTACTTTACTTTACTTCACTTTTCTAAATACTTATTACTTCTCAAAGCATACTCCTTAAAACTGAAATTCTATCTTCTTTTCTTACTTTACTTCTTCACTTTTCTAATGCTAACTTTCATCTACAAGCATATCTTGACAAACCGAATACAGATTCTTAATTATGACATTATTACTAACATTTTGGATATTATAACTTATATTTTAGTGCTTGCTACGAAAACTTATAATTAGATATTCTTTTCTTACTTTACTTCTTCACCTTTCAAATTCTTATTACTTCTCAAAGCATACTCCTTAAAACTGAAATTCTATCTTCTTTTCTTACTTTACTTCTTCACTTTTCTAAATACTTATTACTTCTCAAAGCATACTCCTTAAAACTTATCATTTGATATTCTTTTCTTACTTTACTTTACTTCACTTTTCTAAATACTTATTACTTCTCAAAGCATACTCCTTAAAACTGAAATTCTATCTTCTTTTCTTACTTTACTTCTTCACTTTTCTAATGCTAACTTTCATCTACAAGCATATCTTGACAAACCGAATACAGATTCTTAATTATGACATTATTACTAACATTTTGGATATTATAACTTATATTTTAGTGCTTGCTACGAAAAACTTATAATTAGATATTCTTTTCTTACTTTACTTCTTCACCTTTCAAATTCTTATTACTTCTCAAAGCATACTCCTTAAAACTGAAATTCTATCTTCTTTTCTTACTTTACTTCTTCACTTTTCAAAATACTTATTACTTCTCAAAGCATACTCCTTAAAACTGAAATTCTATCTTCTTTTCTTACTTTACTTCTTCACTTTTCTAAATACTTATTACTTCTCAAAGCATACTCCTTAAAACTGAAATTCTATCTTCTTTTCTTACTTTACTTCTTCACTTTTCTAAATACTTATTACTTCTCAAAGCATACTCCTTAAAACTGAAATTCTATCTTCTTTTCTTACTTTACTTCTTCACTTTTCTAATGCTAACTTTCATCTACAAGCATATCTTGACAAACCGAATACAGATTCTTAATTATGACATTATTACTAACATTTTGGATATTATAACTTATATTTTAGTGCTTGCTACGAAAAACTTATAATTAGATATTCTTTTCTTACTTTACTTCTTCACCTTTCAAATTCTTATTACTTCTCAAAGCATACTCCTTAAAACTTATCATTTGATATTCTTTTCTTACTTTACTTTACTTCACTTTTCTAAATACTTATTACTTCTCAAAGCATACTCCTTAAAACTGAAATTCTATCTTCTTTTCTTACTTTACTTCTTCACTTTTCTAAATACTTATTACTTCTCAAAGCATACTCCTTAAAACTGAAATTCTATCTTCTTTTCTTACTTTACTTCTTCACTTTTCTAAATACTTATTACTTCTCAAAGCATACTCCTTAAAACTGAAATTCTATCTTCTTTTCTTACTTTACTTCTTCACTTTTCTAATGCTAACTTTCATCTACAAGCATATCTTGACAAACCGAATACAGATTCTTAATTATGACATTATTACTAACATTTTGGATATTATAACTTATATTTTAGTGCTTGCTACGAAAAACTTATAATTAGATATTCTTTTCTTACTTTACTTCTTCACCTTTCAAATTCTTATTACTTCTCAAAGCATACTCCTTAAAACTTATCATTTGATATTCTTTTCTTACTTTACTTTACTTCACTTTTCTAAATACTTATTACTTCTCAAAGCATACTCCTTAAAACTGAAATTCTATCTTCTTTTCTTACTTTACTTCTTCACTTTTCTAATGCTAACTTTCATCTACAAGCATATCTTGACAAACCGAATACAGATTCTTAATTATGACATTATTACTAACATTTTGGATATTATAACTTATATTTTAGTGCTTGCTACGAAAAACTTATAATTAGATATTCTTTTCTTACTTTACTTCTTCACCTTTCAAATTCTTATTACTTCTCAAAGCATACTCCTTAAAACTTATCATTTGATATTCTTTTCTTACTTTACTTCTTCACTTTTCAAAATACTTATTACTTCTCAAAGCATACTCCTTAAAACTGAAATTCTATCTTCTTTTCTTACTTTACTTCTTCACTTTTCTAAATACTTATTACTTCTCAAAGCATACTCCTTAAAACTGAAATTCTATCTTCTTTTCTTACTTTACTTCTTCACTTTTCTAAATACTTATTACTTCTCAAAGCTAACTCCTTAAAACTGAAATTCTATCTTCTTTTCTTACTTTACTTCTTCACTTTTCTAAATACTTATTACTTCTCAAAGCATACTCCTTAAAACTTATCATTTGATATTCTTTTCTTACTTTACTTTACTTCACTTTTCTAAATACTTATTACTTCTCAAAGCATACTCCTTAAAACTGAAATTCTATCTTCTTTTCTTACTTTACTTCTTCACTTTTCTAATGCTAACTTTCATCTACAAGCATATCTTGACAAACCGAATACAGATTCTTAATTATGACATTATTACTAACATTTTGG
>CAMPDV010002293.1:0-83056 GCA_946699065.1 Loxodes magnus | reverse complement strand
CCTATAAATATTTAAAATATCTTACTCACTATAAATATTTAAAATATCTTACTCACTATAAATATTTAAAATATCTTACTCACTATAAATATTTAAAATATCTTACTCACTATAAATATTTAAAATATCTTACCATCTATAAATATTTAAAATATCTTACTCACTATAAATATTTAAAATATCTTACTCACTATAAATATTTAAAATATCTTACTCACTATAAATATTTAAAATATCTTACTCCCTATAAATATTTAAAATATCTTACTCACTATAAATATTTAAAATATCTTACTCACTATAAATATTTAAAATATCATACAATCTATAAATATTTAAAATATCTTACTCACTATAAATATTTAAAATATCTTACTCCCTATAAATATTTAAAATATCATACAATCTATAAATATTTAAAATATCTTACCATCTATAAATATTTAAAATATCTTACTCACTATAAATATTTAAAATATCTTACTCACTATAAATATTTAAAATATCTTACCATCTATAAATATTTAAAATATCTTACTCCCTATAAATATTTAAAATATCTTACTCCCTATAAATATTTAAAATATCTTACTCACTATAAATATTTAAAATATCTTACTCACTATAAATATTTAAAATATCTTACCATCTATAAATATTTAAAATATCTTACTCCCTATAAATATTTAAAATATCTTACTCCCTATAAATATTTAAAATATCTTACTCACTATAAATATTTAAAATATCTTACTCACTATAAATATTTAAAATATCTTACTCACTATAAATATTTAAAATATCTTACTCACTATAAATATTTTAAATATCTTACAATCTATAAATATTTAAAATATCTTACTCACTATAAATATTTAAAATATCTTACTCACTATAAATATTTAAAATATCTCACATTCTATAAATATTTAAAATATCTTACCATCTATAAATATTTTAAATATCTTACAATCTATAAATATTTAAAATATCTTACTCACTATAAATATTTAAAATATCTTACTCCCTATAAATATTTAAAATATCTTACTCCCTATAAATATTTAAAATATCTTACTCCCTATAAATATTTAAAATATCTTACTCACTATAAATATTTAAAATATCTTACCATCTATAAATATTTAAAATATTTTACAATCTATAAATATTTAAAATATCTTACTCACTATAAATATTTAAAATATTTTACAATCTATAAATATTTAAAATATCTTACCATCTATAAATATTTAAAATATCTTACTCCCTATAAATATTTAAAATATCTTACTCCCTATAAATATTTAAAATATCTTACTCACTATAAATATTTAAAATATCTTACCATCTATAAATATTTAAAATATTTTACAATCTATAAATATTTAAAATATCTTACCATCTATAAATATTTAAAATATCTTACTCCCTATAAATATTTAAAATATCTTACTCCCTATAAATATTTAAAATGTCTTACCATCTATAAATATTTAAAATATCTTACCATCTATAAATATTTAAAATATCTTACTCCCTATAAATATTTAAAATGTCTTACCATCTATAAATATTTAAAATATCTTACCATCTATAAATATTTAAAATATCTTACTCACTATAAATATTTAAAATATCTTACTCACTATAAATATTTAAAATATCTTACAATCTATAAATATTTAAAATATCTTGCATTCTATTTTAAATAGAAATACCATCTTATTTTAATTTTTACCTCCTTTATTTGTTTTTTTTACTTGCTATATATTAAATAATTTACTTTCTGGATTTGTTAAATTACCATCTAAACATAATTATTTTACAATCTTTTTTATTTTTTACGTTCTATATTTAATTATTACTCCCTTTCTTAGTATTCTTACAGTCTTATTTATTTTATTACATTCTTAAATTTTATTTATTACTTTCTAGTTTTTAAAGTATTACTCACTTTTGTTAAATATATTACACACTTTTTTAAAATTTACCTCCTATACATTTATTTCTAACTTTTTTCGAAGTGATTTTAGCCTTTTTTAAATTTTCTTACTTTCTCCTATTTTTGATTATTTAATGCTTTCTAATTTTTATTATTATTTACATTCTATTATTATTATATTTACCATATTATTTTCTCATTATCTCGAAAACTAATTTTTTATTAATTACTTTCTATCTTTATTTTTTACCTCCTAAAACTTATTTTCTCACCTCCTTAAATTTATATTAATTACAAGCCTTCAATTTTAATTCTAGCTAAACCTCATCTTTATTCTCCATTTTATTTATTTTATGCTAACTATCTAATCTTTCTTATCCTCTATAAAGTTCATAAAAATCAGCATCAATTCCTTCTAGTCTTTCTACTTTTTATTTCAGTTATTCAATTGTTTCTCCTTCCTCTGCTGTTAAGTTTATCTCTTCTTCATTTTAACTTAAAATCTTGACTTTTATTAGTTTTGGTTTTTGCTAATAAGATAGTTCAATTTTAGTTTCTTCAAGATGAAGTTATTTATATTCATATTTACTTTCACTTGATTAGCCCTTTTAGCTTATTAAACCTTTTGGATCATTAAATGAAACTTTTCTACAGTTTCTTTTTGGGCACTGATTAGAACCCTCTTTTAAGTATTCTTCAAGAATACAAATTTGGCATACTTTATGTCCACAAGGAAGGGTTACGGGAATTCGTATTTAAGAGTCGAAATGGATTAAGCATGAGCTGCACCTGTTAGATTCAGCCATATTGATTATAATGGAAGTGAATTAAAGTAAATAGTTTAAATCTATTTATGTTTAATTCTAAACAAAACCTTAAGAAAATAATAAGTTATTAATAATTAGATAGTTACTATACTAGTCTAAAGCTAAGAAGCTTTTCTAAATTAAGAATTCATATATTAGCTTAATTAAACATTTAGCTATTAGTTAATTCATTTTAATCCATATCATATTAACACTATCTATCTATACTCATGTATTCTATCATTTAGAACTTTAATGCAATCAATATTGCTACTATCATAGCTTTTGTATACTAATAATAGTTATCTATTTATAATGCTTTTACTTATAATAGGAAGGATATACTTTTAGTATAATTAGTAGCTTTCTAAAGGATTATTTTGCTACTTAATTATTTTATTAAGCTTTTCTACTAAGCTAGCCTTTTTAATTTCTTTTTCTATTTAGAAAATTTATATATAATGTCGAAACCTATACCTCAGAGATGAGAGACAAAATGAAAAGATAAGATAATTTAAAGTTAATAGATTAAAGAGAGAGGTTGATTTATTTAGAAGCTGATATAAAAAGTTAGCTCATTATTCTAACTAGAAGAAAGACTTTTAGGAATAATAAATGGCACATCTTATATCTTAAGATAATAAATAGTAGATAATTTAAGCAGAAGTAAGTGTAGAATCTATTTTATATTTTTTAATTATTATTTTTTTTAATTAAAGGCATTATGCAATCAATCTGGAAACAACCATGCAAGGTAATGTCGAAACTTCACCTATTAGCATTCAAAGCATCGTTTTTCTTCTTGCAATTCGAAACTTGCCTCATTAGTTTGTCAATTCTTATTATCAAGCGTGAAGCAGATCTTTTTGCTACCTCAGCTTTGTATTATACCTCAAAGCCTTATGGAAATTGAAGCCTTCCTAATTAAGCAAAAATTTTGCTGAAGGAAAAAAATCGAATAATCTATTCTAAAGCCAGTAATTTAGCTGAAGCTTCCGAAGGTAGAAATCTTTCCAAAAATATTTTGGAAGGGTTTACTTCTTCTTACTACAAGAGGAAAAGGAAGAGATTGCTTTTGCTTTTTATTTACCCTACTACTATCTAGCACTTGATGAAAATGTTGTCATGCTAGTCTTTATCCTTAATGCTATTATCGTTAACTTCCATGCTTCTAACCAAATTTTCTAATTCTCTCGCTTTAACTCTTCAATAATTTCAGATCCACATTAACATATCTAAACTGATCTCATATTTTAAATGATATCAAACTTCAAAGACATTACAAAAATATATCTCAGAGGCAAAATTAGTAGACTTTAATGACACTGGTATTTCTATTAAGGATCTACTTAAAAGCTTTAGAAAAACAGAATATTTCTAACTAATAGAATCTCTAACTCATCAAAAAGACATTAAGTAAAATAGTTTTAGACTTAAAGATTCAAATTAAGATACTTAGATAGCATTATGAAGGTCTAATTTGTAATTTTCTTATTTTAAATTTCTGGTAAAATGAAAATTTTAATCTTCTTATACTTTAGTTTAACTAAGATGATGAAGGTTTATATCTCTGGTAATGAGTATAGAGAGATGATTTTGTAGGATAACTGCGCATTGTTTAAAATAGTGATTGATATTCGGAGTGAAGAATTAAGATTTGAATGAAATTGTTAAGCTATAGACTTAAAATAGACTTCATATAATGAGGCAATCAAAAAAGAAGTAGAAGATAAGTATAATTTCTTTACATCTTCCATTACGTTATAAGGATAGTAATTTCTAGTATGTGCCTTCTTAGAACTTGATATACGTGTCTATTTCAACAAACGAAAATAAACCTCTGATAAAGTGCACTTAAATATAACCAATAATAAGGTATCTCCAGTGGTTATAATGATACAGAATAATGAATATAGCAAAATAAATCCATCTAATTTTTTATAATGTATAGAGTTGCTTCTAATTCAAGTGTAGATATAAAGACAGTTTCTTGATACCAAAGTTCTGGTAGATTTTGATAATCTGCTACCTTCTTTATCACTAAATTGTTTATATAAATTAAGGCATAAGAACTTGAGTAAGGAAATTACCATACATTTATTTTTGAAGTATAAGGAGTGATCAAGTGTACTAGCCAAAAATAATCTATGTTTACAGAGCTCCTCAAGCTGAAAATTTTATAGTGAGCTCTCAAAAAGGAAAAGCATGAGATACCTTATTTACTCTAAAGTGTGATGATGCTATTGATTTAGATGAAGATTATTCCTTAAGATACCTTTTCTTTTGCATGGGATCATTCTATAAAGAATTTCCTTTAATCTAGATGAAGAATATTAACACTAAAAGCTTTAAGTTATTTAAATACTCTTAGTTTTTCTCCTCTAGATATGAAACAGTTCTTATGATGTCTATCCTAAAAATTAGAGAGGCAAGAATAGATGGCAATAGCAGTTTCAAGTTACTAAGAAGTAAAACTAAACGTAGCACCTGAAAGCCTGCAGAGTTATATAAACAATATCTACCAATGTCTTAACTAGCAAACAAAGTACCAGATATCCTTAAATTAGACGTCTTTGCTTACGTAGATAATTAAACAGTTCTAATATATAAAATTTAACATTGAACAAGAAGTATAAGCTAGTCTAATAACCAGGTGAAGTACCTTTAACTATATAAATAATCATACTTTTACATATAAAACTTCTAAAATCTAAATTTGATAAATCTTATAAATAATTCTTCTATTCTATGAAAGGAGAAAGAAATTCCTACTAAAGAAAAGAGTAACGAGACTAGAGTCTTTTCTTTTTTATGATCTCAACCGTTGAAACTCTAAAGGAGAAATAATGATAGTAATGGGAATTTCTCTGCCTAATTTCTAAGCTATTCAATGATATTAAAGGATGCTTAGTTGTAATCTTTTTATTTGAAGGAACAATTAATGTGAAATGGATGATTTTAGTTATATCCATTATTTAAATCTTCTGTTTACTAAATATCTGAAATGGTAAATTCTATATAAGAAGGATAATTTGAAGAAATTTAAAATCTAAGTTGAATATATTCTAAGCTATAACCAAATTTAAACACCTTCAAATGTAGTGTGCCAGTCGTGAGATATCAACTAAAAAAATGAGAAAATGGAACATCATGCTCAATAGAAAAAATCCAACTAGCTAACTATTATAGGTGTAAATTGTAGTTAGTCAGGACTTATTATACTCACTTCAGTTTTATAAGAGGTAGAAGAATAAGAAAATGAGAATAAAATGAAGAAAAGCAAGGATAAGAGAATCAAATTTAGGAAGAGAGAAACGAAGAAATGTAAAATTATGAAGAATCAAACTTAGGACTGGAATTAAATGAAAAAAGAGAGGATAATGGAAATTAGTCAAGTTATAAGCATCCAATTCCTGCTTAATCATTAGTAATTTTATGTTTAATATTTTTCAATTTATATATTTGTAGCTCTGCATGTAATGTCAAAGAAAAAGGAAAATTTAGATAGAGCTTTATATTTTAGTTCTTTAAATCTGCCAAAATTATCCCAATGAACAATTAATGTTTTCATGACAGTTCCTTGATTAAAGATTCAATCCTAAGCTCTAAAAAAAATTTCATTTTGTATATAGATTTTACTATTGCTTCGTGATGCTTTCTGGTAAACCTTATAATTGCTACTTAATAGAAAACTTTAGGCTAAGATTTTGGATTTACGGTTTTAGTAGGTTTAGGAATGCCTATAAGGAAGTATTTTGCATAAAGATCCTAATATAGTTTAAGAAAATATAGTAGGTCATTATTTTAACTTCTGCATTTTATTCTTAAATTTCATTTCATACATTTTCACGTTTTTTAACACTGAAGAAACTATTCTTGACTATCTTGTCTCTTTATCAGCTACATTTTCTATTATCTCTATTTGATCCATTATAGTCTTTTATTGCAATATAATGCTCAAAAAGATGCTTAGACTGCAAATGAATAAAACTATATCCTAAATATCATAAGCAGTTCATCCTCCTTAAGATGGTAATTAGATGAAGGAAGGTTAAAATGAGAAAAGGAGTTGACTTAACTAATTAATTATCTAAAATTATATAAAAAAATGGATAACAGATTGAAATTGAATGTGGATTCTGTTGTTCGTAATTGAGTAAGCGGAGATGCGTAGTTAATACTGAACACCAACATTGTTTGGAAGCTTTCAGCTTTAAGAGCAAAATATTACATTCTGATCTCATCCTTTCTTGCCTTTTTTGAGGAAAGGTAAATATTATTTAGGTGGTATCATAGAGAGAAACAAGAAATTAAACCATTTTTTAGATATAATAAAGCAGAAAGGAGAATCTAATTCAATTTAAATTAATTTAATTTAAAACTTTTCTAAAAAAATAAATTATAAGTTTAAAAAGAAGCAAAAATATAAAAGGCTCAAACTTAAAAAAAAGAATTTAAATAATTAAATTTATTAATTTATATTAAATACTAAGAAATTAAAAAATCTTGTAGATGTTATAAAAAAAATTAAGTTTAAATTATTAATATCTCTTAAGTTAATTTTAATAATAGAAGTAAGGGAGTAAAACATGCTAATACAATTTTGATATTTAATGATAAATTAAAATTTATAAATTTCAATACTCTTTTTCATAATCTTTATGAAATGATGATTATTTTATGATTAAAAAATATTTAGTTATACTAATTATATTAGCATAATAATATATTCTAATTTAAAATTTTTTTGTTAACATTTGAACATAAATTTATCAACTTAAATTTTTTAATTTTGTTTAAATCACCATAAAGATCCAAATCGTAAGAAAAACCAAAGATAGTCAAAATTTTGTATGCAATATTAATAAAATAAATAGAATATTGTATAAAATTTTATTTATTAAGGAGGTAATTTCTTAAATCACTAATATAAAAAATAATTTATTTATTTGCAAAAATTAATTCTGAGACTTTCTCTGGTTTACATATAAATATAAGGACTTATTTAAGATAATTAGTTTTACACGTTAGATTTGTATTTTTTTAATAATTTAATCTCAAAAAACTAACTTTAATAGAATAATTTAGTATAATATCAAAAATGTTATAATTAAATATTGAAAAAAAGGGGAATGGTACAAGCAGTTAAATTCAAGTAATTATTTTGGTTAATTGTAACCTTTAATTGGTGTATGAGGTAGTGTGCTTTCTTAACTATTTTGGGAATATGAGATTTAGATAAGCAGGATTAGGGTCTAATATTCCGCAATGTCTACAATGGATTGCAGATTCGATGATGACTTGACATTATCTACAAATTAGGCGTAAAAGATCAATTCACAAACATAGATTCTAGTGAGGTTATTATGCGTTGTATTTAATGCTTTCTTGATTCCGGAATTGGGCTCTTAAGCAAAATTAAAATTTTTATATTCATTTTAATATAAAATCTATAAATTTTTAAAAAAATTTAAATAAAATTTAATTAAAATTATTTTCTAATGCTTCAAGGGAAAATTCATTAATTATATCCACTTCAAGACCGAAAAATCTTTCATAAGCATTCCCTCCAAGATCTTTGATCCTACTAATGACCTCTCTTAGATTAGAAATAAAATCAGATAATTCAAAATCTTACTCTCGCTGTTCTTTAATCGTACAAAAATATTATATTTTAGTAATTATATAATCAACTTTAGATTTTGATTAAATTTTTTGTTTTTTCTTAACTTTAATAGACATTTTATTCAATAAATATTAAGCTAGAATGCTGGATTCAGATTTTTTATATTGACAAAAACAAAAAATATTTAGAATTTTTATTTAAATAACATGAAATATAATCTTTTTGCTTTTAACAAAAATAATAAAATTGTAAGAAAGCTATAATTTTTGCTCCTTTCAATTATAAACAGTTTAGTTTTATTATTTTCCAGTTCGCCATTTGTAATTTTTTAGCATACTTTGCTTATTTTTACTTCAGTTAAAGCAGTTATTTCATTTATGACTACATAAAAAGTTTAGCAATCTTTCTTTCAGATTTCAAAATTTAGCATAACTACCACACCATAAAATTAAAAATAAGAAAGAAAGCTTAAGAGAATTATTTAATTATATAATATAATTGAAAAGATGGCGGAGCTGAGATTGACCTTCTTGACTAAACTTTTCTTGCTTGGAAAAATTCCTACCCTATCGCTGAGAAAGTCCCTGCTCATAGTCATTTTCTCGAGGGAACTCCGTCTTCTAGGTTATCCACTCTTGGTATGGGCTTGAAGCCTGGTTGCTCATAGCGATGGATTTTCCTTGCAACTGTGTCTTGAACACAACAGGATATCCCCAGTATTCCTAAAAAGGAGAGAATCGGGTCGTATAACTGGAAAGGAGTTTCAGTTCCTAAAATTCTTTTAGTTAAAATTATTAATTTAATTATATAGTATAAAGTTTATCACAGCACTTCAGAGTTTTTCGTTAGATGATCAATATATCTCAAGCATATTATGCAAAAACTTTTTCCTATTTACGCTTTTTTCAGAGAAATTCAAAGCATTATCTTACCATATGCCCTTTACATTTGCAGTATCAACACCTCATTATTTTTTTACTAAATTTTAAAATTTCGGTGAAAAGATATTAATCAATTATCTTGGATTATTTTCTTCACTTAGTTAGGTTTACTATAATTCAAAATATCTTTAATTTGCATCTTTTTTAGGCTATTTTAAATTGCATTAATTTACAGCAATATTTATTAAGATAGAGTAATCCAGTTTATTTATTGTCTTATAATTTTATTTTCATTTATAAATAGATTAATGGATGTCATCAATTTCTCAGTTTATTGGCTTAGATTACTTACTGTTTTTTGTGAGTTTTTTGTTCTCTAACTACAAAAAGTATAGTTCATCTGTAGTATCTAGCTAAGATATTCTGGACTTTATGGAAGAAATCTAATTCTTAGGTGCCATTTTTAAATTATCATAAATAAATAAATTTGATTATAGAGCGCGTAGCACTTTCATTGGTGCGCAGCTCTTAAAAAAAATGTTGCATACTGACAAGAATGTTTGCTACTGATAAAATTATCAGATAATGGTAGACCTTGTTCAATATTTGTATAATTATTCAGTACTGATAAAAATGTTCAATATTGATATAATTTAAGAATACTCGTAATCTTATCTACTTGTTGGAGGTCCAAGGACATTGCAGGATTGTGTATAATGCATCACCAAAGCAGAGGACGACATGTGTCAATTATGGGTACTTAAATTCCCCACCTCTGATGAAGTTCGCAATATTATTTCTTTTTCGTTCCAGAATTATATTAAATTTAAATTAAGCCAGTGCCGAAGGTCTAAGAATCTTATGTCTCAATGCCAAACCAAAGCAGATGAAGACATAAAGTCGATTATGGGTACTTAACTTCCCCAACCTCTGATGAAGATGACCTTGTTGTTCACCTTCGAACAACTATATAATATTTTTTTAATTTAATTATTAACATATAAAATGGCTTCTAAGAAATAACAGAACTTTGAACAAAACATTTAAACAGGAAAATTCTCTAAAAAATAAAAAAGCGAAATAGTTACAATGAGTGAAAGTGAGAAATATGATTGATATGACGAACATTAACCACTTGGAAATCCAGAACTAAAAAAACTTCCAACACAAACTCAAATAGAAATATTATCTAAGTCATTAAAAGAGTTTATGTTTAAAAATAGATACCTCACTGATAAAGTAGAAAAATTAATAACGTCTTTACTTGAGAAACAATATTAATAATCATAAGAAATAGAAAAAAAACTGGAACAAAGAATTCTTTAAATTTAATAATAAATTCAGGTTACGCCATTTTCGATTTAGCAGAATTAATCAGATCCTATGGAAATATAAAATGAAGCCTTAAATTAAAATAAACAGTAAACGTTTATTTAAAATAAGTAGTAAATTTAAATTAAATAAGTGCTACAGGAATAATAGTTTAAAAGAAGAATAAAATGCTACGTGTGCAATAAATAACACCAATGAAAATATTGCTACTACCTAAGCGAAATATAAAGAAAGAATAAATAAGATATTTTTAGAAAACTATTTAGGATATATCCAACATAAAGCGCAAAAATTTATAAAAAAAATTCTTTAATTCAAATCTTAATCCTTGGAGAAATAATTAGGAACGCTACATGCAAGATGAAAACTATTCAGAATATTAAAGGATAGTGCACTAATGAAGTGCTACACCGCCTAACTAAGCCTAGTAGAAACTCAAGACAAACTAATGGAGACAAGCTGATAGAATAGGTCAGATGGCTGACTACTAAGGCTTTAACAAAGCTTTTTAACTTTTAACTTTTTTTAATATTTCTGACACGAATCTTTTAACAAGAAATTCATAAAAAAATTCATAAAATTGAATCGAAGGAAAATTAAAATTTTGAAGAATCTCACGTAAAGTAATTTCCTCAAATCCATTAATGGTATCTTTATTTCTTAATATCAGATAAAAATAATTATTTAGCAACTATTTAAAGATAGAAGTAGAAAGTACGTTTGTTTTCCAAGGAATTTATATTTTTAAAAATGTAGGGATATCCTTAAAGTAAAAAATAATGTAAATTTTAGAATAAAATGATCTAAAAATAATTTATTTAAGATGAAATTCTTATAAATATTCTATTAAATTAAAATTATAGCAAAAAATAATCGATTTAATTTATTGAAGAATACTCTAAAATTTAGTGAAAACAAACTATGATTAAGTATAATAATTTATGAGAAAAAATTAATTTAAATTAATAAATTAATATATTTAAAAATAATTGAACAATATTTATATTACTTAATATATAAATAAAGCAAAATATAGAAAAATAAATCTATGAAAGAAAAAAGATATATAACTTATAAATTGATTACTAAATAAGATTAAAAAATTTATAATAAAGCATATAAAATAATTATTTTAGACAAAGCAATTTTAAATGACTATTTTATAAATGAATAGATAAATAAAAATAATATACCGAAATAGTTTATTTAATAAAATTTTATTAAGAATTAATTTTAAATGATTGAAGTTTAACAATTTAATATTAGCTATTTCCTTTTTTAATATTAAAACAAATTTTATTTCATTTTTAATTTATTATTTATTAAAAAAGAAAACTAATTGTAGCAGTTATTTTAGTTGGGATTGTCAGAAATTTATTTAGTAGTCAATGTAAGAACAATCTAAATGATTTCAAAAACTCTTGGATAATAAATTTACAGGTAAGTTTATTATAAAAATTCCATAAGAATTCATAGAAATGTATTTAAGACTAAATTATTGTTTATTTATACATTTTTAAATAAAGAAAGTTAGAATTATAATAAAATATTTTTTAATTAATAAATTATTATCATTTTTTATTTCAAAATGAGATAATATAAATCTAAATCTAATCTAAAATTGCTAATTTTCTAAAATGAGATATAATTTTTTTAAAGATTTGGAATTATTATAAACATTCAAAATATATTAAAAACAGATAGGAAATTTAATTATGGATAGCTATTAATTATAAGGAAACTTTATTTTTTTCATTATTTTTTGATAAAATTAAAGTATAAGCTTTCTACAGAAGCATTTAAGCGAAACTTTTAGCAATTCTTTTATAAAATAAATTATATTTTAATTTATAAGACATAAAGTTTTATTTCTAAAGCTTTTTTTTCATAGATTTTTTAAAACTTAGTTTAAATAAGTTTTATTAATTAATTCTAAGCTTTACTTATGTCAACTTTTCAAAATCTTTTAAATCATCGAACTTAAACTATTAATGATTAAATACTCAAATTTAATAATATTTGTTAGATTTGGATCAGAGAGAGAAATATTTCATATCTTTAAACTTAAAAATATATTATAATAAACCTAATTCTGATTTAAGGACTTAGCATTAAATAATAATTATATAGTTAAGACTAAGAATAGATTTGTCTGCTTATACTAAAATTTTAATTTTTGTTGTTTTCTCTTAAAATTTAAGAATAAGAAAATATTAAAAAAAAGTAAAAAAACAAATCTAAATAAGAAATAAAGATTAATAAAATGTTTCTATGTTTTAGCTTTAAATAAAATAAGCCTAACCTTTATGTATAGAGTTAAGATAAATTGAAAGAAGAATATTATTAAAGAAATATAATTTATTCTAATAAAGTTAGATCTTACTAGTTTTTAACTTTGAGATAAAAATAATTTAAGATTTAGAGTTTCTGAAGTTAGGAATTTTATTAATTTAATAAAATTATAAATGCAAAACAAAAAGAATGAGATTAGAAATGAAGGAAATTAACCATATCATATAGTTGTTTTAAAGAATAAACATATTAATTCAAAATATTAAGAAGAAGCAGTCCTATAGTTACTTATATATATTAGAAAGATATAGTCAACTATATTATAAAAAATTTTCAGTCTCTTTTTTAGATTTTTAGGTTATAGCAATTTATATAATTTGCAATAATTTTAAAATAATGATGTATTTAACTCTTGATTAAGACTCTATTTAATATACAAGCTTATTAGATTAAATTATTTCTAAAATCTATTAAATATTAATGCTTTTGGTACTTTTAGTAATTAATCTTTAGTAATAAAATAATTTTATTTAAATTTAGCTTAATTATCTATTTACTAAGAAAACTACATTATAAATTTCCTATTTAATTATTTAAGTCTGCAAGTAATTTAGCTTTAATATCTATATTTATATTAGTTCTTTTTGGATGCTAAGTTCAAATTAATTAGCTTCAATGATATGCAGAAATAACTCTACTTATTTAAAGAATAATAGATAAAATAAATTTTGCATAGAAGAAATTAAAGCACAACAATTACTTGAATTAAAGAAAAAGTAGATGACAGATATTCAAGAAGGAAAAGCTCTTAAATAAAAAATTGACTCTAAAATGAAGATGCTTAATTTTAATCGTATTAGCAGCTAACTATATAATAAAGATTTGAGATTTCTCATTAAAAAATCTTAAATAATTTTATTTTCTTAGATTGACTAAAGAAATTTCAAAGGGGACAGTTAAAAATTTTATGTAATTACATAACTCAAAGGATTGAATAGAAACTTATTTCTAAGAACATAAGACCCAACACTACCATTCGTTAGCTAAAAATAAAAGCCAAGTATAAGAAAAATATTTTGAATTTAAAATTTGGTATAAATAAGAAAAAAAGTCATAATAAATGTTCTTTAATTTGATTTTCAAGCTCAAAGATTGCTGGATTTATTGATGAGAGACTGCAAGTAAGTAAATCTTAAATTAAAACGTGAAAAGAATGATGTTTGCATAAAGAATCAAATATCTCTTAAGAAATTATATACTTTAAAAGAATAAAAAATTGAAGAGTTATAAAATCTGAAATAATCAAACATTTTTATTTTACTAGGAAAAAAATAGCAAACAAATATAAAGATTTATAACAAATTTAATCAGGTCATTTAATTAATAATACATGCATTGCTTTTAAGGTAAGCAAAATTTAATAAGAGCCTCTAAATTTAAATAAATCTAAATTTATAGCAAAGAAACTTGATAGAAATTTAATGTTTTAATTATTTTATTTTCCATATAAATATTTATTAGATAAAAAATGAGATAAAGACTTAAAGTATAAATTCCATGTTTTTTTTTATTATTTCATAAAAATTTTCGTTTAAAATTTTTTTTTCTTATAAATTCTTCCTCGGCTTTACTATTACTTACTTTTAATTTTTTAAAGTGATTTTTTTAATTTTTTTTAAAACTTTTGTGTAAAATATTAAAACTTTTTTTCTTTAGATTGGTTTTATTAAAATGTATTTATTTTATTTTATTTTATTAAATGAAATATAATATAAAATTATAAATGCTTTACGTTTTTCACCAAGCGTTTAACAGGTTTAAATTTTTCCATTGCTTTTAATTTTTAAAATGAATAAAAAAAGAAAATATTTAATATAATAGAAAAAATTAATTTTAGTTTAATAAAAGATATATTCAACTTAAAGAAAAATATACGCAGGAAAAGATTAATTTAAGATATTAAGAAAGAAGAAAAAGTAATTTGATATAAATTTAATCTAAAGCACGGTCTTCATAAAATTTCTTTATAATCTTACTTTTAAGTTTGATACTAATTATAAAAAAAATATAAAATCAAGAAATTTGAAAGAAATTCTAAACATCCTTTAAACCTTTTTAAATAATAAAATGCACTTTTATTGTATAATCTTTGAGAGAAAAGTTTAAAAATATAAAATTTTTATCTAAAATTAAAAAAAATCGAAATATTGAATGAAAAAACATAAAAAATTAGAATCTTAAATAAAAAGTTAGAGATACTATTGAATAATAAGTCTCTTATTTTATAATAAAAGTAAAATATATTTAATTAATGGAAAAAGTTATTTTATATTCATCAAGTTAAAACTTAAAACTTCATTAATGTTTTATAAAATAATTTATGTGAAGAAATGATAGAACATTTTTTTATTCTCTTTTGCTAAATCTAGACTGTTCTTAAAAAACATATTTTTTTTAATTATCAGAAGTCTGTTTAATGAGAAATGAAAGTCTTAAAAAAAATTATCAAAATAATCCAATATGTAAGAAATTATTTTTAGATCTTTTATATTTACTCCTTCTTAAATGTAATAGTTTAATGAATTCTGAATAAACGTGATAAAATTTCACTATAATTTTTTTATGTAAAAGAGGAAACTAATATTAATATAATTCGCATCTAAAAAATTAAAAATAGGTATTAATAGAGAATAGAGCCAGGAAATGAGTCATAAAGTGTCAACAGATAACTTGAAACACTGACCCACGAAGTAAAGGCAATACGGAAGCCTTTATGGTTTTAAAATATCAAATAAATAATATGATTATAGAGCGTGTAGCACCTAGATGGCGCCCATTTCTTTCAATATTAATATTAAAAAAAAGTTTTCTCGTGCTTCTTGTAGTCATTCTAACCATCCAATGAGTCATGTCAGCTTCTCCAAATTAGAATCTGTTTATTAAAGATTATTCTCAAATCTTGAATCAAATGCTCGAGTCTTCTTGAATAAGATCAAAATAAGAATTAGTAATTAAGCCTTTAGAAGGCCCGTTAGTCAAATGTACATACTGCTAGCGAGGAACTCTGGGTAAGTTAGATTTCTTTCTTCCGAGTTTTTCCACCTTTCCCCAGGTGATATCTAGTGCGTGATTACTCGCAATACAGTATAAACTGCAGAATACACTGCACCAGATTACATACTAGTTTTTCTGACCACGGCCGACATCCATATATTCATTAAAAAAAGTAAACTCATAATTATGATATTATAGCTTAAACTATTGCTTATGCAGCTTTAGTTGGATCATTATTAACCGCATTTTTTTAATTTACTTCTGCAAGTTTTATTCTGATGACTAAGTTCACGTTCAATCTATTATTTTTACTAAAAATTTAATTTTATTCAAGGCTTTTGCAAAAGTAAAAATAACAGAAATCAAAATGGTTAAATTATATGAACTTTTGAAATAAATTTTTATTAAATTAGAAAAAAATACTATTAGTATACTAATTAAACTTAATAGTTTTCAAAATTGCTTAAGCGGTATAAATTATAAATATATCAAAATTAAGATAAAAAATTAATAGAAAATAAGTATAAAATATGAATTTATTAATTATCTAAAATTATATAAAAAATGGAGAACAGATGGAAATTGAATGTGGACCCCGTTGTTTGCAATCAAGTAAGCGGAGATGCGTAGTTAATACTGAACATCGACACTGTTTGGAAATTTTCAGCTTCAAGGGCGAAATATTCCATTCTGACCTCATCCTTTCTTGCCTTTTTTGAGGAAAGGTAAATATTATTTAGGTAATATCGTAGAGAGAAACAAGAAATTAAACCATTTTTTAGATATAATAAAGCAGAAAGGAGAATCTAATTCAATTTAAATTAATTTAATTTAAAACTTTTCTAAAAAAATAAATTATAAGTTTAAAAAGAAGCAAAAATATAAAAGGCTCAAACTTAAAAAAAAGAATTTAAATAATTAAATTTATTAATTTATATTAAATACTAAGAAATTAAAAAATCTTGTAGATGTTATAAAAAAAATTAAGTTTAAATTATTAATATCTCTTAAGTTAATTTTAATAATAGAAATAAGTGAATGAAACATGTAAGATCATTACAAAAATTTTGTGTTTAATCTTAAATTAAAACTTTTAAATTTCAAATCCTCTTTTTCATTATCATTATGAAATGATTATTATTTTATGAATTAAAAGTATTTAGTTATACTAATTATATTAGCATAATAATATATGTCTAATTAAACTAATTTTTATTAACATTCGAACAGAAATTTATCAACTTAAATTTTTTAATTTTTGTTTAAATCACCATAAATATCCAAATCGTAAGAAAAACCAAAGTAAGTAAAAATTTTGTATGCAGTATTAATAAAATAAATAGAATATTGTATAAAATTTTAGTTCTTAAAGAGGTAATTTCTTAAGCACTTATATAAAAAATAATTTATTTATTTACAAAAATAAATTCTAAGACTTTCTCTGGTTTACATATAAATATAAGGACTTATTTAAGATAATTAGTTTTACACGTTAGATTTGTATTTTTTTAATAATAACTTAATCTCAAAAAGCAAACTTTAATAGAATAATTTAGTATAATATCAAAAATGTTATAATTAAATATTGAAAAAAAGGGGAATGGTACAAGCAGTTAAATTCAAGTAAGTATTTTGTGTATTATACACTTTAATTGGTGTATGAGGTAGTGTGCTTCCTTAACTATTTTGGGAATATGAGATTTAGATAAGGAGGTTTGGAGTCTAATATTCCGCAATTTTACAATGGATTGCAGATTCGATGATGACTTGACATTATCTACAAATTAGGCGTAGAAAAGATCAATTCTCAAGCATAGATTCTAGTGAGATAATTATGTGTTGTATTTAAGGCTTTCTTGATTCCGAAATTGGGTTCTTAAGCAAAATTAAAATTTTTATATTAATTTTAATATAAAATCTATAAATTATTTTTTAATTTAAATAAAATTTCATTAAATTATTTTTTAATGCTTCAAGGGAAAATTCATTAATTATATCCACTTCAAGACCGAAAAATCTTTCATAAGCATTCCCTCCAAGATCTTTGATCCTACTAATGACCTCTCTTAGATTAGAAATAAAATCAGATAATTCAAAATCTTACTCTCGCTGTTCTTTAATCGTACAAAAATATTATATTTTAGTAATTATATAATCAACTTTAGATTTTGATTAAATTTTTTGTTTTTTCTTAACTTTAATAGACACTTTATTCTATAAATATTAAGCTAGAATACTGGATTTATGATTTTTTATTGACTAAAAACAAAAAATATTTAGAATTTTTATTTAAGTAACATGAAATATAATCTTTTTGGTTTTAACAAAAAGAATTAAATTATAAAAAAGCTATAATTTTTGCTCTTCTTAATTATAAACAGTTTAGTTTTATTATTTTCCAGTTCGCCATTCATATTTTTTTACATGCTTTGCTTATTTTTACTTCAGTTAAAACAGTTATTTCATTAATGACTATAAAAAAAATTTAACAATCTTTCTTTCAGATTTCAAAATTTAGCATAACTTCCACACCAAAAAAAAATAAGAAAGAAAGTTTTAGAGAATTATTTAATTATATAATATAATTTAAAAGATGATGGGAGCTGAGATTGACTTTCTTGACTAAACTTTCTTGTTAGTAAAGGTTCCTACCTTGTCGATGAGAAATCCCTGTAGAGTCATTTTCTCAAGGGAACGGTATCTTCTAGATTATCCGCTCTTGGTATGGGCTTGAAGCCTGACTGCTCGTAGCGATGGATTTTCCTTGCAGCTGTGTCTGGAACACATTAGGATATTCCCAGTATTCCTAAAAAAGAGCATCGGGTCGTATAACTGGAAAGGAGTTTCAGTTCCTAAAATTCTTTTAGTTAAAATTATTAATTTAATTATATAATATAAAGTTTATCACAACACTTTAGAGTTTTCCGTTCGATGATCAATACATCTCAAACATATTATGTAAATAATTTCTCCTATTTACGCTTTTTTTTAGAGAAATTCAAAGCATTATCTTACCATATGCCCTTTACATTTGCATTATCAGCACCTCATTATTTTTCTACTAAAATTTTAGGATTTCGGTGAAAAGATATTGATCAATTATCTTGGATTATTTCTTCACTTAGTTAGGTTTACTCCAATCCAAAATATCTTTAAATTTGCATCTTTTTTAGGCTATTTTAAATTGCATTAATTTACAGCAATATTTATTAAGATAGAGTAATCCAGTTTATTTATTGTCTTATAATTTTATTTTCATTTATAAATAGATTAATGGATATCATCAAATTCTCAGTTTATCGGTTTAGATTACTTACTGTTTTTTGTGAGTTTTTTGTTCTCTAACTACAAAAATTATAGTTCACCTGTAGTATCTAGCTAAGATATTCTGGATTTTATGGAAAAAATCTATTTCTTAGGTGCTATTTTTAAATTATCATAATATTTTTTTATTGAATAAAGCTATTATTTTTAAAGTTAATTATTGCTTTGTAAAATTATATCGTGGTTAAAATCCTAAAGCTATTAAACATAAAATTAATAATTTTGATAGCTCTAATCTAAGACTATTAATTAAAGATTATTACTTATTCCATTTTGAGAGTTTAACGAAATTTTAATGAAAAAATTTGCAAAGAAGAAGAAAATTAGAAATTTAATTGATTGATAAAAGATTAGGATTCTCATAAATTGACGTAGATATAATCATTAATTATAATAATTCGACAATAAGTTTCATTTCTAAAAAATCAAGCTAATAAAATTACAAGTTTTGTAGAAGTGATAATAATGCACAAGAGTTTCATATTCTTTGAATTTTAAGACTAGAACTAATCAAGAGAAACAGTTTGAATATCTATGCTTTTTTCCTTATCATCTTTAAACTTCCTTCTCTTAAGCTACGGTTTAAAATCACATCTTTAATTATTCAAATCTTCTTTCCTTCAATGAAAAATTAAATTTTTACTTAATTTATGTTTTTTCTCTGTCTTGCTTCCAATGTCTTCCTTAAGCTCCTTAGTAATATATTCGCTTATTCTAATTTCTATCTGTTGATTTATTCATTTTGCTTTACTTAGTTAAGCCTGATCTTTTCTTACTTCAGACTTCACTCTTAAGTTTTTTATTAAATTTATATCTTAAAGTATTCTTAATTTATGTCTGTCATTGAATGAATCTAGTTGATAAATAGTTAAGATTTATCATTTCTTACTTCAGAATTCATTCTTAAGCTTATTATTATAGTCATATCTTAAAGTATTTGAAAATTCTGTCTGTCGATATTTTAATTCAGTTTTTCTTAATTATGCTTTTTCTTTGTCTATTTCTTACTTATCTCATAAGCTTATCATTATAATCTTATCTTCAAGAATTCTATTTTAAATTTCTTGAATCATAAATAATTCATTTTTAGATTATTTTTTTAACTTAATTTTCTTCTTTTTATTGCTTGCTTTTAATTTTACAAGTTTTTCTATCTAGATTTTTAAATATCATTTTATATGCTTTTTTATTAAATATTTTCATTTTTTTTAAATTTGATTGTTAATATTTTAATATTTTGGCTATTGTTATTTAATATTATTTTTAATCTCTTTTCATTTTTTTAAATTAAAACATAATATTTTATTTTTTTGGCTTGACTATTATTTAAGATTTACTTTTTTCTATGTACTTTTTTTAATTTTTTTTAAACTTTTATCGAAAATTTAAAACTTACCTTTTTTAGATTGCTTTAAAAAAAATAATTTAATTTATTTTCTTTACTAAATATAATATAAAATTAAAAAGGTTTTGCGTTTTAAACTAAGCGTTTAGCAGTTTTAATTTTTTTTTTAACGTTTTTTAGCGACATTATTTTAAGACTTCACTATATTTGTTTTCCTTTAATTTTTTCGTGCAAAAATTATTTTATCAAAGTTATCACTTCAGGTATAATATAATATTCTAAATATTTTTTAGCAAGATATTTTTAATTTTTACTTTTAATATATACAAATTTAAAATATCACATTTTTAATGTATTTACTTATAAAATATTAATTAACCATATAATAAAAAAATGGTTGAAGATTTCAAGTCAGGCTTCTATACCACCTCTTCCTAAGCCAAAAAGGAAGGTAGGAAGCAAGAAACCAAGTCTTAATAATCTTAGCAATCTTCTCTATCACAACCTTAACCAACACTGAACTAACAACCTGGAATCTAACAAAACGAACGAAAGCCAACCTTGAAGAATATACACACGGAAACCCCAACCTCAAGCGAGAAACCGAGGAAACAGATGAAGTCTGCTCTCCACCAGGAGGTATCAGAGTTCAACCCTTCTGGCCAGATGAGCATGGAGTAACTCATCAAAGTGGTACTGAACCTCAAGGAAGAGGTCAAGAGATTGAAGAAGGACAATGATAAGCTGATGGCAAAGCTAGACCTAGTAGAAGGAATTGAATCAAGACTTATTTCCTAGGAAAGAGATCTTAACGCCTTTTGGAATATCTCACAAAGTCAGACTAACGAATCCTAAAATTAGCTTTAGAAACAGACTGAACTGGATAACAGACTCGGAAAAGTAGAAGAGAAATTGTAAACTTTTAAGAAAGAGTAAAGCGAAACTGGAGCTATACAAATGGAAATCGAAGCCTAGAAAGAGCAAACAAATCAAGAAAAACAATTCAAAATAAAAAAGAAATGTTTCTGCTGTGGAAGCGTATACATTTTTATCGAAGTGTTAGAAATTCTAATAGAAATAAAGAAACTATTGGATAAAAGAACAACAAAAGAAGAAAAAAGAAGAACCAAGAATGAAAAGAATGTATTGCAGCCCGGATGGTTCAATATACAAGATCAAGATGGAACCCTATCAAGTAAAAGGAAGGAAAACCTGGAGAACCCGAGTTCACAATCTCGATAAAAACTTGACTTCCCAAACATTTATATTTAACAGCAGGGAGCATGAACTGCTGTCCTCCTGACGTGTTGGAAATCCCTAAAAGGCAAAACTCAAAATTAATATTATTATTTAATTAGCCATATAAAAAATTTAATAATTCTGATTCACATTTTCTTTAACATTAAATACTTTCATTTTATTTATTTATTTATTTATTTATAATAATTACCAATATAATTATACACCTTATTAATTGATTTTAAGCTTTTATTTCCTTAATTTTTATAAATAATATAATTAATCTAATTTTATTTATAACTAATTTATAAAAATTACTAATTTATTAATTAAGATTTTATTTATCTACATCCATTTTTAGTTTCATTATTTTAGTTAAAATAATTTCGAAGAAAATATTTAGGTGATTAAGTCCTTCTAGAAATTTCAATTTCTCAAGTTTATTATAATTACATAAATCTTTGTTTTTCTTTGATTTTTTGCTTTAATCATAGCCATTCAATCTTATAACTAATTACTTTTTGATTTTAAAAATGTTTACAGTATTTTAATACACTTTGCAATTATCCTTCTGATTTTTGCTTATAAGGTTTTTACGCTTTAGCAAGTTTATTTTAATGAAGATATTTCTTTTATTTCGATTATATACTTTTGTTTAAAACTTAATTTAATCATTAATTATTTTTAATTAATTAGCTGCATATTTAGTTTAATCTGCTTGTGACTTCAAAAAGTTTTAAAAATAGTTTCGAGATATATTAAAAAAATAAAAATTTGATGAACATTATGAAAGATAATTTTTTTGTTTATTTTGCAGGCCTTTATTTTAAGATAGAAGAGCTAAAATTCTCAATATGAAGAAATATGAATTTATTAAAAAGAGAATATTAAGAAATAGAATGGAAACTAAAGGATTAAAATTAAATTTTTACTAATGTTTTTTTTAATTTATAAGAGTTTATAATTTTAAAGATAAACATTCTTTTTAATTAAGTTGATTTTTTTAAAGTTCCTCTTTTTTTATATTCAATTTCTCAAGTAACTTGATTTGAAATAACTTTCCTTTTTTTTAATTTATTTCTTAGTAAGTTGCTAATCATTTAAATATATCAATTTTATTGTAAATTTTTCATATAATAGAAAAAATGGATATTTATGAGAAGCTGCTTATAAAGCTTTTGTTAGTTAGAAAACTTTTTAGACAGTCGAATAACTAAAATTAGTAAAGATTGTTTGGAAAATTTGGAATTGGAGTTGTTAAATACGATTTTGTTCAAATCTGAAATTTTTTCCATATTTCAGAAATATTTAAACACTTGTGATATATTCTAACTAAAAAATAACCTATAATATAGTAAAAAATGAATGAGATTATTAAGAAATTATATCCGATATGAATGACTTTGTGAGTGTCGAATAGATCTCAAATGAAATTCTGCTCTTTAGTGGCGGAAAAATTTTAAACCAAAGAAGATTCACGTTTTATGGCCAAAATTAATAAATAAGATAATACTAAATGTTATATAAAAGATACTAGTATCGAACTTGCTACAATCAAAAAATTTTAATTTATATTGATTCTGGTTAAACTGAAAGTAACAAAGATGCTACTTAATGTGAGATATATCATTTAAAATAAAAAAGTTTTAGTGAAATAAAATCAATTTTCAAAGCTATAAGTATCTTCAGATGTGATTTGAGCGATTAAAAAGTCTAAGTGTTTGGAGGATATAATTTTCAATAAAGAGCTAAGTAGGACATAATTTAATTTTATGACTCCATTCAAAATTAATGATATGAAAATTAAAAAAACTGGACGATAAGACTAAAGCATCAGCAATTTTTATTGATTAGTTAAAATCTTTTATTGTATACGGAAATAAATATAAATTAATTCTTACACTTATATTTGACTTTAAAACAATCAAAAAGTTCGGGGAAAAAATTCCTTAAAGTAACTATTGCTTAACTCAGCCCGTTTTCAGCAAAAATATTATATTCTAGTACGAGGAATGCAGTGAATTATTCAACTACGATTTGAATAATGGAAAGTGGGAATAGATCGATTATTAATAATTGACATGATAAATTTATACGATATTTAAAAAATAAAATTTAAGCATATTATTAATTTTATTCTACCTTATATCAACTTATTAAAAGTATATAAACAAAGCAGGAGTTTAATTTACTAATGCCATAAAAAATAATTTAAATTAGATAGTTAATAAATTTCACTTTAATTAGGAATTATTTTTATAATGGAAAAAATGATATAGATATATTTATTATACTCACAAAGCAAATTTTTATTACTCAATTTTTTATATGAATGATTTAAAATTTTTTTTAAGGTATTTAAGTTCTAAATAAACAAATTTAATTAAAAAAAACAAAAGTTAAAAAAAGATTAATTTCCAAATTTTTTTTACATATCTAACCTGTGGAAAACAAGACTTATTTGTTTTAATTTTAATTTATATAGTAACATCTCTAATATAATTTAACAAGACAGAAATATAAGAAATTAATTTATCTTAATTTAAAAGATTATATTGCATCTTTAACTAAAAATTTATTTTCAATTCTTTAATTTTATTTTCAAAGATTTTTTAATTTTTATTTGCCTTAATCATTTTTTAAATTTAAGTATTAGCGAAGTTTACTTAAAATCTTATTTATAATATTTGCTTAAATAAGCAAATAGTTATATAAGTAATTTTAATTAAATTTTATTAATTATTTATACAATTTAAAATTTATAAAATTTATTTACTAATAATTAATTTTAATATATGCAAAAATTAAAATATAAATGAGCATGACAGTTTATTTTAATGATAATTAGCATTAATAATTAATATTTCTTGATGATAATTTTGAAATAATTGAAAAGATGGTGGGAGCTGAGAATGACCTTCGTGACAGCACTTTCTGGTTTTATGGCTAGGAACAAGTTCCTTTCCTGTCGCTAAGAAAGTCCCTGGTCAGAGTCATTTTCTGAAGTGAACACTGTCTTTGAGATTATCCGCTCTTGGTAGGGGCTTGAAGCCTGGCTGCTCATAGCGATTGAGCTCCCTAGCAGTTGTGCCTGGAGCACAATAGGATATCTTCGTTATTCCATAAAAAGAGAGTGTCGGGTCGTGCAATCGGAAAGGAGTTTCCAGTCCAAAAACTTTTTTAGTTGAAATAAAAAAAAATGATAATTTTGAAATAATAAATTATAAAAGAACTAAATTAAGTTTATTATTCTAGTCAATATATTGTTGTGTTGAAAATAGAGGATTTCAGATAAAATTAAGAACAACATTTTTTAAATATAGCTTTAAGTTATAATACTATTTTTACTTAAATTTTTTTATAGTAAATTTAATATATTTATATTATTTAAATAATTTTAATTAGTGCGAAGTAAATTATAATAAAATAATATTCAAATATTAATCAAAAAGTTTTAAACTTAAAATATAGCAAAAAATATAATAAGATTATTTACAGCAAGTTATATTAAAAAAATCATATTATATGGTATTAATGATAACAACCAGAATTTAAAAATCATTTTAATTAAATTTGTGTAAGCTTTTTAAAAATAAAAATGGAAAAATGATAAGATTTAGGAATTGTAAATTATTTCGTTAATTTTAATTATATATAAATTTTAATATGAAAGGAGATTTATTTATTTATTTTATATTTTTTAAAGTTTTAATTTTATCATTAAATATTAATTAATTAATTTAATAAAAATGATATCTAATTAATTTATAATATTATATTTGAACCAAGCTTAATGAAACTTATTTTAGACTGTGGGTAGTTTACTCCTTATATTTTTACTAGTTTAATATATAATATATTTGTTTAATAAGAAAATGTTTTATTTTGCTTATAAAAGTCCTGAAATTATAAATTAATATTTTAATTTTTATTATAATTGACTCATTCATTGTTTCAGTCATAAAAATTAAGATTTGATCTGACGAGATTCTTTTTCTTTGTTTATATCCTCTTAATAATTAAATCTGTTAATCACATTAATCACATCCAAAGCTATTTAAAGAAAATTTAATTTTTATTTCACTAAATCTTCGAGAAATAAGACAATTCTTTGCATTTTAAAACATCTTTAAGAGTGTTAGAATAATTTTATTTTTAAATTAAAGAAAGGTAATCTTTTGACATAATTAATCTTATGACGAAATCTTTATTAATTCATTTTGGTTTTTGA
The DNA here is from genome assembly GCA_946699065.1 of Loxodes magnus. NCBI lineage: Eukaryota > Ciliophora > Karyorelictea > Loxodida > Loxodidae > Loxodes > Loxodes magnus. The sequence continues at coordinate 56,981 of CAMPDV010002293.1, read as the reverse complement.
CTCCGTTATGTTCTATCTTATATTTTTAGTCGGAATTTAATTTAATTTAATAACTAAAAAGTTTCTCCGTTTTTAGGGATTTTCACCCTGTCAGGAGTACAGCGTTTCAAGCTCCTCGCTGTTAATTAAAATGTTTGGGTCGATAGGAAGATTACGCGTTCCCATCCGCGGGTTTTTAAATTAGGTTTTCCGTCCTAAATTCCAGTCAAGTCTTGTATTTAGCTCCATCTTCTTCTTGTACATTCTTCCATTCTTGTTGCAAAAAATCTTGTTTAATCTAATTTTTTCTATTCGCTTTACTTATCAAAAATCCCGTTGTTTCTATTGGAATTTCCGACAGTTCCGATAAAGATGTTGTTGGCTTCCGCAGCAGAAGCATCTCTTCCTAATCGGGATTAGTCTCATCCGAGGTTAAGCTTAGTGTTCGACAACCATTGGGATCGATCCAGTATTCAGTTGTTCCATTCTTGATTCTTTAAGAAGTTGAATCTCCTATTCTTATTTCATAACAAGATCCTTTAGCTTAGTTGTGTTCATATCCGAGTGATTTTGGATGTTATAGAATGTATCCATTTAGCGCTCGCAGTTGTCTATACGAGACTCGTCCATTTAGTTCTTTTCTTCTAGCTTTATCATTAGTTTTTCGTTCAAATGCTTCAATTTTTAGACCTCTTCCTGGAGGTTTAGGACCACTTTTATGAGCTGCTCCATGCTCATCTAGCCAGAAGAATTGAATTAAGAAACCTCCTGGTGAAGGGCAGGCTTCCTTGGCTTCCTTGGCTTCCTTGGCTTCCTTGGCTTCCTTGGCTTCCTTGGCTTCCTTGGCTTCCTTGGCTTCCTTGGCTTCCTTGGCTTCCTTGGCTTCCTTGGCTTCCTTGGCTTCCTTGGCTTCCTTGGCTTCCTTGGCTTCCTTGGCTTCCTTGGCTTCCTTGGCTTCCTTGGCTTCCTTGGCTTCCTTGGCTTCCTTGGCTTCCTTGGCTTCCTTGGCTTCCTTGGCTTCCTTGGCTTCCTTGGCTTCCTTGGCTTCCTTGGCTTCCTTGGCTTCCTTGGCTTCCTTGGCTTCCTTGGCTTCCTTGGCTTCCTTGGCTTCCTTGGCTTCCTTGGCTTCCTTGGCTTCCTTGGCTTCCTTGGCTTCCTTGGCTTCCTTGGCTTCCTTGGCTTCCTTGGCTTCCTTGGCTTCCTTGGCTTCCTTGGCTTCCTTGGCTTCCTTGGCTTCCTTGGCTTCCTTGGCTTCCTTGGCTTCCTTGGCTTCCTTGGCTTCCTTGGCTTCCTTGGCTTCCTTGGCTTCCTTGGCTTCCTTGGCTTCCTTGGCTTCCTTGGCTTCCTTGGCTTCTCGCTTGAAGTTGGAGTTTCCGAATGTTAGATTTTTTTAATTTCTTTATATTATTCCTGGTTGCCCTAGGTTCCAGGATGTTAAGAAAAAAGTTGGGGTTAAAGTTAAGACGACTGCCGTGAATTGGTTTTTTACTTCCTCCCTTCCTTTTTAACTTAGGAAGAGGTGGTCATGAAGCCCTTAATGAAACCTTCCACCATTTTTTTTAAATATCTTTTTAGTCGGAAATGAATTTATTTTTTCGTATGAAAGTATAAGAAAGGAGTTTGAAACTTAATCAATTAAATACAGCTGTAATGGTTATTTTTTATCTAACTACTTGTCTTTAAATAATATTAGTTTTGCTAAGTAATTTTTAAATGCTAGAGGATTTTATAAGATTTGTATTAAAAAGATTTTTTGAATTTTCTTTTAGATTGAACTTATGTGCATTTGATAAACTTATTCCTAAACTTACATCTAAATGTATTTTTCTTATTACGATTTCCTTTTATTTTATCCGTTAAATAAAATTTTAATAGATAAATTTTTTCAAATTACTATTTTTAATCTATTTCTCCAGTTTAAAAATTTTAAAATATAACAAGAAGATTTTTTATTTTTTTAATGTGTACTTTTACTAGAGATTTATTCTATAATTATTATATTATCTAAAAAAATGGATGTCAGCCGCGTCAGTCAAACTAGTAGGTAATCTGGTGCAATGTATACTGCATTGCGAGTAATCTCGCACTAGATGCCACCACGGGGAAGGGTGGATAAGCTCCGTTGAGACGTACCTAACTTACCCTGAGGGTTCTCTCTAGCAGTATGAAAGCTTGACTGACGGGCCTTCTAATTACCAACTTAATAACTATCTCTTATTTGGATCTTATTCAAGAAGACTGAAGCATTTGACTCAAGATTTTAGAATAATTTTTAATAAGAAGATTCTCCATTTGGAGAAGCTGACATAACTCATCGGACCTCTAGAATTTAACAAGAATCATGAGAACATGTTTAAATATTAAATATTAATATTGAAAGAGCTGCGCGCCATCGAGGTGCTACACGCTCTATAATAATTTTTATTTATTTATTAAATTTTTTAATTTTAGCAAATTTATTGAGACGATTTAAATTTTTTATTTCTTTTACTAAAAAATAAATTTTTTAATTTTTGTAAAATAAATACAAAACATTTTATTATGCTTTTATATTTAGATACAATAGTTAATTTTAATTTTAATTCTATAAAGATATGGTTATAAAGTTAATTAGCTTTAATGCAATTTCTATTTATTATTTTTATTTTCTCTAAAATTTCTTTAAGATTAATTTATTTATTTTTAGTTAAAAGTTTAAACTTTTAATTAAGTTTTTTATAATTTTTCTTGATAAGTTTTTAATATTTCGACTACTTCAAAAAGAAGAAATAGAGTTTTCATTAGTTTTATATAATGTAAATTTTTTTTTCAAAAAATAAATAGCTTAATATATCGTTTTTATTAGATAAGACCTTGTTTAGGTATTATAACGAATATATAAACTTGATATATTTGAACTTTGGTATATTTAGTTTATAATCTTAAAAATTAACATGATAGCTTAGAGATTAAATTAATATGGTCAACCTATAGGCGAAGACGTACCAGGATGGACTCCACGGTAGTGGCCACCACGAAGTGCTCTAACAGGTCGTTATTGCAGGATTGAACCTCTATCGGTGGATCATGCATCAGATCTTTATGATGCAATACATCAATCTCCCGACGATAAAAACTTCACTTATCTTTTTTCTGGACCTTTTCATGATAAATAAGAATATATTTCTTTCGTTTAATAGTGCTCTTAAAGTAATGACCCACTTTACCATGCAGTAATCGATTTGAAAAGTGGACGTGCTGTTGGTGTAATGTCCTATCTACGAATAGATGTAAATTTTGGCGTGATTGAAGTTGGTCATATTCTTTTCACTAAACTATTGCAGTAGACAAGAGCTGCAACAGAATCTCAATATTTACTTATGTAAAGAGCTTTCGATGAACTTGGATATAGACGGTACGAATGAAAATGTGATAGTCTTAATGAACCTTCAAAAGCAGCAGCAATTAGACTTGGCTTCAAATTCGAAGGCATTTTCAGATAAGCTGTGGTTTACAAGGAAAGATCACGAGATACTGCCTGGTTTTCTATTATTGATAAAGAATGGCCAAGGGTTAAAAAATCCTTTGGGGTTTGGCTTGATGAAGGAAATTTTGATGAGAATGGAAACCAAAAGAAATCGCTTAAAGAAATTCGTGAGAGTTTTCAGGAGTAATTTAAAAATTAAATTAAATTAAATTTATTATAAAGGAATTATTTAATCTAGTTCTATGCAAAGAAATTGTTAACTCAATCATAAATAATAATTTTATAGCAAAACAAGTTTCGTCTATAAAACATTTGCTTGTTATCCCATTTAAATTAGACTTTGATTATATAATTAAAAGCTTGTATTAAGAAAAATCGATATTGGCAATCCTCTTAGATAATGTCCTAAAGAAATTATAATATTTTGGAGTTGCAACTTGATTTTGCTTCATTATAAGAGATTTTTGTGCTTTATAATTGATTGCTAATTAACTTTTTAAAATCCCTTCTTCTTTACAAAAAGAAATATAATTATAATAATTTTAAACTTAAGCAAATTAATAAATCTCTTAGTTATTTTTTATGTATAAATGAAGCTATGGATTTAACGTATCATATAAATAAATGTTGCAATTTCTTCTTTTAAATTTTTAAATTTTTACCTTTTTAAACACCATTTAACTAAAATTACCCATATAGCACTCCTTCTTTTCAAATATCATCTTTTTGCTAGTAAGTTTAAAATTCAAATTTTAAGATTTTAATAAGATAATCTTCTAGAAAGTTTGCAGATTCAGTACTGGCTTTTAATTTTCTCTTTGTTAATTCTAATTATCTCCTATTTAAAAAAATTGCTTGCATTTTAACTTTAAAAGACTAAACATTGCTTATTTTATGATATTTTAAATAATTATACTTAAAAAAGTTATAGTGCCATTCAGATTATCAAAGTTTTGACTTTTCAAACTTTTTTTGATTTTTCTAGCTTACTTTGTTGATATTTTTATTCTTAATCGTACAGATTCTTTTTATTTCGAGCACCTATACCTGGATTGCCTCATAGAATTATTTCTGGAATCGATTATTGCTAATAGATTGGATTTTTTTAGATGTTGAAGCCTTTTAAATAATTTAATTCTTTTAATAACCAGGAACTTAATCTTCAAATCTTGAATGTTTACTCGTTCTAAGTATCTTTCAACTGTTTTATTTTTGAAGTTGGACTAAGATTTAAAAATGTTTATTAGGAGTATTCATAAGTGAATAATTTTCTTTACAGAACCAAGAATTTATTTCAATCTGATGAGGATAAGTTAAATAATCTAATTCTAAGATTTATTTTTTAGTCAACCATACTTTTATTTATCTAAAATTTGATTCAAACTCTTATATGATTTGTTGTAATATCTCATAAATTTTGACTTTCTAAACCAAATATCTATTTAAATAACTTAATCCACATCCTCTTTAAAACTTAAATTGATTTATTTTGCCTTTCCTTTTTTCTAAAAAGACTGACTAAAAGATTTTATTTTGGCAAGTGTTGGATGTCTTTTTTCATATACTTAATTTTACATAATAAATTTATTTTCTTCGCTGTAAAAATACCTTGTAAATCTAAATAAATTTTAGATGGTAAATAATGATGGTACCTTAAATATAATTTATATATAGTTTGCTTCTATTTATTATTTTTAGAATCTAATAATTTTATATTTATTTAATTTTTATAAAGATCTTTATCTTAATATAGTCATTAAAGATTAAAAATAGTCAAATATACACTAACAAGCAATTCTTTAATAAACCTTATGGATTTGCTATTTTTCTTCTTTTTACTTAGAATTTGCATAAAGTTGCTATTTTATTTATAGAATGCTCTCTTTAGTTTATTTTTTATATAGAGAATATTTATAACTAGCATCTCTAATTATTTATTGAGCTAAAGGTTATTTTTCATATTTTATAAAAGATAAAAAATGCTAGATTTTTCTCAAATAGCTCTTTTATAAAAAGTTATTAGAGTATTTTTAAATTTAGCTTTTTGCCTTTAATAATTTATTCATATATTAAAAAACATTAACTTATTTCCATAAATAACTTAGATACTTTTTTGAAATTCCTCTCTTTTTTTATCAAAGCAGTTTCTTAATTTTCGCTTTCCTAATATTTCTAGTATCTTATAGTTTCAACTTTTTTTATTTGTTATTTCTTATCCTTTAGTGACTCTTTTTTTAGTAGCCATATAGATTATTTATTGGCTTGCTTAAATATGAAAATAAGAAAGATTAATAAACAAATTTAGACTCTATGGATTAAGACTACTTAGCATTATAGCATTATCTCTAATATAAAAACTATATCCCTTATAGAGTTATCTATTCTTATCTCTTCCTTTTGATTTTAATTTCTATAAATTATAAGCGATCTAACTTTATCTGCCTTTTAATAATGATTTATATCTTTTATGTCTATAATTTGTTAATTTTATCAATGGCTGATCTAATATTTAAAAGTTTTGAAGATAAATGTTTAAGAAGGAGGACTAAGTATTAATAGGAAAGGCTGATAACAATTTTCTTAAAAGGCTGAATGTATTCTCGGAAGCCTGGTGTGAGGAGTACTTCAAATAGATGAAAGTTAAGTTCAATAAAGTTAAACGACTAAAAAGAAATTAGTGATATTCTTCTCAGGAACTTTTATGATTACTTTTGATATTAGCCTAAACTTGAAAAGTGGAATCAATGATATGAAAATAAGAAAAATAAATTTTTAATTATTTGAAATTTTAGAATTCTACTATCTTTAAAAATCATCAACTACGTTCAAGTCACTAAAATCTTTAAGGGAATATAATACTAAAAATTTTAAATTTTTATTCGATAATTTTAAGAACATGTCTTAAAAAATTATCAATTAAGAAAAAATGCAATGATTTTAGTCTAGAAATCAATAAGATTAATATTTGAAAAACTGAATTTAAAGTTCTGATACTATCAAATGGAAAGTAGAATCTCAAAGATTATACAAGCAAAAAATAATAAAATTTTTTATGTCTTAAAAGCAATAAAAGGTACAAATGGAAATATTGCTTAAAAATAGAAAGATTATCAACATATTTATGTAGAATCAATTAAATCTAGCAAGAAGTAAATATTATTTTTACAAATAAAAGTGAAAAAAGCTTTTAAAATGTTTAAAATAAAAATTCACTAAATAAAGCAAAAAAATTAAAATATCCTAAAAGCTACACAGGTTACTAGGAAATTTCTATAGTTTTTAAACAAAATATAAATAAAGAGCATATGTTTCTTAGAATATGATTTATTTTACTTATTTATAACATTTTAAAAGTTTTTTAAAATCATCAATCATCTTAAAATCTCTTATATTTTTACTTAGATTATTATGATATTTCAATATGAAGATATCAAGCATTATTTATTTTAATTTTTTTAGTTTAGCAATTATAATATAGCACTTAGAACTATTTTTTAATTAAATTTTGTTCTCTTTAAACATCATTTAGAATTAATATTATAAATATAATGTAAGAAAGAACTTGTAAATCTTATTTAATTAGTCTTTCATTTTTATTTTTTATTCTATAAGATTATTTCTAAGCTTTAGTTATTTGATATTCAACTTGAGATAATAATCTTCTTAGCTTCTTAATGATATACTAAAAAATTTATTAATCTAATTATAAATAACTTTTGCACTCTATTAAGCAAAGATTCCTTTTAATGATAGCCAAATTTTTAAAAGTCCTTTAACTATTTTCACATCCCAAAATAATGAGACACTTTATAATTTTTTAACCTGAATTTAATTTAAATTAACTTAAGCATAATTTTTCAAAACTACTCAATTTTAATTTTTAACTAAATTATATTGTAAATTTTCACTATTTATTTCAAATATTTTTGAACATACCCTTAATTTACTTCTCGTTCCAAGATATCATAAATTATTTATTAGAAAAAAGCATAATTTCAAGTAAGGCAAAAAAAGTTAATTATTATCAAGTAAGTTAAAGATAAAAACTTATAACTTTTTTTAATTGATTAAAGCATTTTCTAAGCTATTTAATTATTTTCTTTTATATTATAAATTCTTTTCTATCAATCTCTGATTTTATCTTTAACCAGCTTTATAATAAATGATTTGATGAAAAAATTGTATTGCTTAAATTATTTTATTTTTGTCATTTAATCTAAAATGAAATTGTACTTTTTTAAATATTTCATATGTGTTTTTATTTAGAATTATACTATTGAAATTAATTTTTAATTCCTAGAAAAAATAAACACATTATTTATGCTTCAGATTTTTTTTCTCTCTTATTAATTCTTTAAAATAAGTATTTTTAATTCTCTTTTATTTTTAATTTTTTTTAATTAAATAGCTTTTAATTTTAAAACCAAAGCCTAAAATAGAAAAAAATTTCCGCCTCAGAGTTTAATTGATACAATGTTACAAATATAGAAAATTTAACGTCAAAAAATGAGAATTATATATTCAACTTGCATTATACTATCGATCTCGAATTTTTTTAAGTTTTATGCTTGAAATATCTTAATGATGAGATTTATTTCCCATTTTTTAATTATTTTATTATATTTCAGCTTTTATATAAAAAGCGAAGAAAATTGATACATTTTTCAAAATTGTTACTTTTATTTTTTTATTTTTGTATAATTATAAATTAAAAGCTTATTATGTAAGAAAATAAAATATAATAACTTACCTGCTTTAAATTTAATCCATACAAATAATAAATAAATATTATTATAGAGCGCGTAGCACCCCATTGGCGAGCATCTTTTTCCATATTAATATTTATATTAAAAAAATGTTCTCGTACTTCTTGTTGCCATTCTAGCTTTCCATTGAGTACATCAGCTTCTCCAAAAAGTGAAACTATTTATCAAAAATTATTCTTGAATCTTAAACCAAATGTTCCAGTCTTCTTGAACAAGATCCAAATTAGAATTAATTATTAAGTCATTAATTAGAAGGTCCGTCAGTCAAACGTTCGTATTGCTAGCGAGAACCCTCGGGCAAGTTAGTTTGTCTCTTCTGAACTTATTAGCCCTCCCTTTGGTGGTATACAGTGCGAGGTTACTCGAATGTAGCATACAATACACCAGATTACCTATTAGTTATCCTGACCTATGCCGATGCAATAAATAGTAGAAATATTATTAATTATGTAGATTCTTAGTAGTCTTTAACAATCTAATAAGTCTTAGAAACTGAATTTTGAAATTAAAATATCTAAATCATCGAAAACATTATATAAGGTTAAAATGAATCAAAACATATTTAAGGTAAAGCTTACAATAAAATTTATTTCCTTAAGAAAGAATAAACTCATCTGAATGTAAACAGAGAAAAAACAAAAAAATTATAAAAAAATTCTTTTAAAGTATACTAAAATAAATATTATATGCTAGTCTGGTAAAATATACAAGATATAAAATGCTTAGAATAAATTAACTTGGATTCGCCTTTCACCTTTATTGGACCTATAAATCGGCTCAATTTCTTTCTTTCCTCTATTATTCACCTATATTATACTAACCTTTCCTTAAGAAAGGCAAGAAAGGGTGAGATTATAATGAAATGTTGTCGCCTTCAATGCAGTAAGCTTCCAAACAATGTTGATGTTCAATATTAACTGCACATCTCTGTTTGCTCAATTGTTAGTTACCGGAGTCTACAGTCAATTTCCAGCTTACCTCATTTTTTTATTATTAGTTCAAAGAGTAAAAACAGAAGCTAATTTACATTTAATATAAGAAAGTAAAAATTTATATAGATTTGATTTTAGTAAAATTTGAAAATCTTTTATCAAAAAATTTAATTTCATTCAAATAAAGTAAAATCAAAAGCTTATTTAAGTAACAAATACTTTATTTATTCTATATCAACATAATCATAGACAGATATTAGTCCTAAGTATAGCATTAAGTTATTTTAAATTTAAGATTTTCCTAAATTTAGAAGTGAAGGAAAAATTTAATTTTAAGTAAAGATAGTTCTGTCTAGTGAATAACTTCTATTTATTAAGAGAAAACTTTTTCCTGATTTATCACGAAAGTTTCATTTTAGTAGTCTTTAAATTTTGCAAAGAAGAAAATGTTCTTTTGGAAATCCGAATTTTTTTAAGCATAATAAGTTGATTAAATGTTTCAGAACATTATACTTTGCTTATTCTTTTATTTTAATTCTAAAGCATTATCAATTAAATTTAGCGCTTGCTTAATAAATTTTTCTTTTAAGCGACATAATAATAATAATTTTAATCCTAATGTTATCACATTTTTTACGATCTAAATATAAAAAATAGCAATTATTAAAAATGAAAAATAAGCTAGTTAGAATAATGTGGTAAGTTAATCTGACAGCAAATATGAACGGACTTCTCTTTTTATCTAGTCTTTCAGATATTAAAAATGACTATAAATATAGCATCTATTAATAAAGCATATCTTTAATCTACTAAACATCTTTAAAACTTAAATATTTTCTTCTTAGTTTCTTTTATCTCCATAATGTAATAAAATTATCTAAATTAAGAGTGAACATAATAACTTTAAAATAAAGCTATTAGGTTTAATAAATTCAAATTATATTGTAGAACTTTATAAAAATAAGCTTTAAAATTAATTATCTATAGTTTATATTTGAATTCATTAATTTCTATATCCTTGCTTATTTATTAAAGCTATGTGAATTAATAGTTAATTGAAGCCTATATACTTTAATTCTATTCAACTACTTTACCAACTATAAAATCTACCTTTATTTAAATAATTTATTTTTATAAATACATCAAAATAGAAATTATTATAAAAATATTCTTTAAAACCGCATAGTTGTTCGAAGGTGAATAACAAGGTCATCTTCATCAGAGTTTGGGAAGTCAAGTACCCATAATCGACGTTATGTCTTCCTCTGCTTTGGTTCTGCCTCGAGAAATAAGATTCTTAGACCTTCGACGTTGGCTTGACTTGGTTTCGTTTATTTTTAATACTGGAACGAAAAAGAAATAATATTGCGAGCTTCATCAGAGGTGGGGAATTTAAGTACTCATAATTGACACATGTCGTCCTCTGCTTTGGTGATGCAATGAGACACAATCCTGCCATGTCCTTGGACCTCCAACAAGTATTAAAGATTACGAGTATTCTGAAATTATATCAGTATTGAACATTTTTATCAGTACTGAATAATTATACCAGTATTGAACAAGGTTTATCAGTATCTGATAATTTTATTAGTAATAAACATTCTTGTCAGTATGAAACATTATTTTAAAGAGCTGCGCACCAATGAGAGTGCTACGCGCCCTATAATCAAATTTATTTATTTATTTATCCATAACCCCGAGTTATTCTGAGGGCCTATATTTATTAATATCTTAATCAGTTAATTAGATGTTTATAAGCATATTTTAATCCTTAAAATCTATTAAAGTATATATAAGGAGTATTTATAATTACTAGCCTATAATTATGAAAATAATCATTTAAAAGGTTTCTTTTAAACTAATAATTTACTTATAAATATCTATTTAATCCTTGTAGTCACTATAATTTGTTACTTTACTTACTTAGTTTCTATTAACTTTGACTAGAAATTATCTATAAAAGGCATTATTTTTCTTTTTTAGTAAAATTTTTTAAAAGCTTGTGCAAGGTATAAATAGCTATAAAGATAGAATGTCTTTTGGTATTAATATATCCTAGTTTTTCATTTTGTCAAACTTTAATTTAATGATTTATTCTAATCTCTTTTAGTATTTTCTCTTTTAACCATTTTAAATAGTTCCTCTTTTGTATATATTTTATCTTTCTATATTTTTTCTAGTATCTATTTCAAAAATTTGGAATTTTAGCAGATTTTTTATGAAATTTTATAAATAATTAAATAATCTCATTTCTCCTCTAATTTTTCACTTTATAATTTCTCAATTTATAAATTTTCACTTAATTGCTCTCAAAATCCTATTAAAATTGAGCCAAACAAACGTGTGAAATTCGGATTATTTTTCAATTTCATTTTTGTATAAAATATTAACTGATACAACATTTTTAAAACAAAGAATAATCAAATTTTTTACTTTCTGAAGATTAAAAAAGATCTTTCTTGATATCTGGATTTTTCTACTTAAAAAATAATAATTTATTTTTTTTTAAGCATTTTTTATTAATTGTCTTTTTACTTTTATTTAATCTTATCTAAATTTTCTAGTCAATATTTAAAAAGCATTATAGTCTTTCTTGAATTTATATTCCGTTGAACTTTTTAAATCTTTCTTATTATATTAAAATCTATCTCTAAGCTTCTATTATCTCATTATTTCTCTAATCTTATTATTTTGTAAAATCAATTAAATAATAAATAAATAAATAAATTTGATTATAGAGCGCGTAGCACTCTCATTGGTGCGCAGCTCTTTAAAAAATGTTTCATAATAAAGAAAGGACTAGGAAATATCTAAATAAGCAAATCAATGATTAATTAAAAATATAATAATGGACAAAGACAAACAAAAATACAATTTGTCTATATCTTAAATTTTTTAATAAATAACTACTTGATGCTCATAAATAGAAAATAAAAAGGCATCCTAAAGTCTTGATAATATTCTTAATCTTATAGATAGCAATAGAAAAGTAACTACACTGTATATCTTCTATATATTAAAAAAATAATTAGTATATTATATATATTACTAAATTAAAAAGTTTAAATTGGAGTTTAGTGAACTTGGAGGACTTTCAACCTCGTGTTCACAGGACCAGTTTGATAACCTGGCTGGAACCAGCTCCCTTCAGAACTCTTTCTGTAGTCGCCTTGGATTGTATACCACTTCGGTTTGTAGATTTGACCTCCTGACGGATAAAATTAGTTACAGAATTCTCGTCTAATCTTATCCTAATATTAATACTATTATTTTTCTTATTATTTTCTATTCCAGTACTATTATTTAATTAATTTCAATTTCTAGCATTGTCTATATTTATGTCCAGTTTGTTTGCATACAAAGAATCTTGGCTTATTCCTAATTCATTTCTTGTCTGGACTCCTCGGTAAATTAGTAGTTCCTTCTATGTCCATTGGATCTTGAATTTTCCTAACTTTTAATTCCTACTACTGTTGCTACTTGTTGTTCTCTTCAAGCACAGTTGTTCTCTGCTGCAGCAATCCCATTTCCCTGAAGAAAGTGTTTTGCTCTCGATCGTAGACTTCCCAGAAACTTTCTTTCCATTCCTTGAGTTCAGTAACTTGATTTTTTAGAGCTCTATTCTCTAATCGTAGACTTTTTACTTCCTCCTTCAGGTCAGAGAATGCGACTAAAATTTATGCTTGTTCTTCCTGGAATTGTGGCATCGCAAACTCTCGCACGGCTACTGCTTCTTGCGTCTCCAGCACCTTTCTATGTCCTTCCTCTTCAGTTGATGTCATTGGGGTAGCCTTTTGGCGCTTTTGTCCCATCTTAGTGGTTGGCCTGGAAGTTCCTAGTTGAGTCTATTATTCTTGAAGGTTTTGAGAAGAAGATGTGTGAATTAAAGATGAGGGCTCTTACTTTCTCTCCCCTTTTTAGGAGGTGGTATAAAAGCCTTTCTTGAACCCTTCTACCATTTTTTTTTATAATTAGTATATTAGGTTCTCATTTTTTATTCTATTTTGAATTTTGATTTTTTTAATTTAATATTTATCTATTAATTTTAAAATTACCATTTTACCTAACTTATAAATATCAAAATAAAAACATTAAGAAACAATTAAAAATTTAATCTAAGCATTTTTTAATTTTTATGGTAATCTTGTGCTTTTTGACCGTATACATACTTCTTAATACTAGCAAAAAAGCATAAATTTAAACCTATCTATTGCTTAAAAAAAGATAGGAACATTTAATCAAAAATTAGAAAAACTTTTTCCATTTATAAAATTTAACTTTGTATCAATTCATACAGCAAAATGGCAAAAATAATCTTTAAAAATAGAGAAAAATAAATTTAATTTTAGCTAAGATATTTAAATTGTAGCATTAATAAAAATTAAATATAAATTTAAATTAAAATTAAAACTTTAAATTTTATAAATAAGCATAAAGTTTTAGAATAACTTCCTATATAACATACCTTTTCTTTTTTATTTAGTCAAAAAATAATTTAATTTAATTAAATAAGTTGCAAAAAAAGCTTTTAAAAGTAAAATAAAAAGTTTTATCTTTTTGAAGAAAATTTATAATTTAATGATAAAATTAAGAATATAAATATAAGCAAGCTAGAATTAGTTCAAAACTATTTTATTTATATAAATTAAATTTTTAAATTTTAATTAAATTAAATATTAAATTGAATAAAATTATTTTTTTTGAATTTTAAATATAAATAATTGTAATTTTAAACAGTAAATTAAAAGTAAACGTTTTTTAAGTTTTTATTTGATAATAATATAAAATAAAATAGAAAGACATCTTTCCAGATTTTGTAAAAAGAATTAATGTAGCTATTCAAATAAGATGAAAGAAAGTGAAAATACTTTCGTTATGTTTTTTGTTATTAATAATCTTTTTAAAATATTTATATGCATCCCCTAATAAGAATTTCCGTTTTTAATTATTGTAAATTTTATATTATATAATTTAACATAATTTATTATTGTGATATCGCTTTTTTTGGTTTATTACATTTGAATTTGTTTCTTAAAAAATATTAATCTCAAACTTTCTTATCTTAATAGCTATGAACTTTGATAGTTTTAAAATTAATTTTAATAATTTTTTCATTGGTTAATCCGAATAATTTTACTATTGAATGCATTAATTGCTTTCAGATAAAAAAACTTCATTTTTGCATGTAGTTTTTTTCTAGTAAAGTAAACCTTCTTAATGACAATTTATTTTAAATAAACTTTACCATTAATTTTCTATTATTCTCTTTTCTTTTACTTAAATTAGTAGAAGCTTCTATCTTTATATTGGCTAACAGTAACACATAACGTCACCCTTCGGTGGAAATATATTTTGCTTTAGGTTGTTGTTCTATTTACATTTAATATTTTATTATTTAGGATTTATTTGGCTTACAGTTTCTAGTATTTTGAATTTTTCTTACGATTATTCTACTTATAAATATCTCCCTTAGATTTACTACAATTACTGGTGAGAGTTAATTCTTATCTTAAAATCAAGCTTTTGATTTTAAAGATTCCATAGAGTTTAACATATCTTAAGTTCATTAATAAAGATCATTAACATCTTTGTTAATTAGATGAATCTTCTACTAAAGAAGGAAAAAATCTTTGGTAATTTCCTTCTAATAGTTAGTAGCTTTTATAGGAGAGGTTTGTTTCTTTGGAGTCTTTTTATATATATAATAATCTTTAACTTTTTTATCTATTTATTTTTTAGGTAAAGTTGAAAGACCAACTATTTAAACTTATTACATAGCTTAAAAATATTTAGAGTATTCTTTTGTGAATGAATTTAGAATTAATTTCTTAATTATTATATTTTACTTATTCTTTTTATCTTTATTTAACTTTTATTTTAAGTTCAAAGTTACTTTAAGTTATTCAAAATTTATTAATCAATTGTGAAAATTTAAAACTATTTAATTGATATTGATTAATCAGTTTTTCTTCAGAAAATTAAATCTCTTTTTAATGCATAATTTTCCCGGTAGCTTTTACAATTTTTTAAACTTATCAAGTTTTATTTGCTTTTTTTTAATTTAGACAAATCTTTTCTGTAAAATAAAAAATGGAAGACTTCAAATCAGGTTTCTGCATCACTTTCAAGAAGGAGAGGAAACCAGAAGCCACTCTCATCCAATCTTCTTTTACTTAACCCTAACCTTTTTCTTAATAATCCAGAACGCAGGCCAAGAAGAACAGAAACAATCTAAGAAAGTCATCCATGCAATCACCTCAACGTCTCAAGAAAAGCACAAAAACAGAAATATCTGCTTTGTACCATGAGGCCTCAGAGTTTAATCCTTCTGGCCAGATGAGCATGGAATAGCTTATCAAAGTAGTACTAAACCTCCAGGAAGAGATCAAGAAGCTAAAGAAGGACAGAGAGACAAATGCAACAGATTAATCTAGCAGAAGGAATAGAATCAAGATTAATGTTCTAGGAAAGAGAACTAAGTGCTTTTTGGAACATATTACAAAATCAGAATAACTAATCCTAAAATAAGCTTCAGAAATAGATTGAAATGGACAACAGACTTGAAAAAATAGAAGAGAAACTGCGCCATTAAATAGAGTAAAGAGAGCAAAGAAGTTATCTAATGAGGATTGAAAAGGAAGACACAAGAAAACCTAAAAGAATTCAGAAAAGACGTTACTATTGCAAATCGGGAGAACATTTATGAAGGAGATGCAAGAAATTCCTAAATTTCATGAATCAATACTGAATAAAGCAAAGAAAACTGCAAGTACAACAAAGAAAAAATACTCTATCAGAGAAGAATCAGAAAAGACTCTATATGAATGAGCTTGGCAAGATCTACAAGAAGAAATCAGAACAGAATGGAAGAAGAAACCGATAAGACCAGTGAGAGAGAGCAGATCGAACTTTTAAACATTTTTATTAAGCAATCCTGCGATTGGCAGGAAGAGGTGAAATTCCTCCAAGATTGCCAAACTTAATTTAATTATTAATTTTTTCATAAAAACATTTAAAATATTTTTATATTACTAGTAAAAGCAAATTTAATTTTGAGATCTCATTTAATTTCCAAATCTATTCTTTTTATAAAGCATGTTTGGCAAAAATTTAAAATGTTTCTATTAGTATTTTAATTATTATCTTTCTTAATATAATCCTTATTAAGTTAATTTTGTGGATTTATTCTTGAAGGATGCTACTTGTTATAAGTTTGTTTATTTAATTATTTGCCATTTATCCAATGAAGTTAAAAAGCTGATAACTTTTAATTGACGGAAGTTCGAAATATTTAATTTTAATATTTTGCTTAGTTATTAAAATTAAGAATAAAGTAAAACAATACTAATTATTAAAATACTAAGCATACTGTTATTATCTTAGAAACTTAATTATTTAGGTTATATTATAAAATAAATTTATAGGATTGTAACATAATTTTTATGATAAAGATATTAAAACGAATAATTTATGCTTATAAACCACTTAAAATCTAATTATTATAAAATGAAACGGTAGAGGTAGGAAAATCCTAACATTCAAGAAGAGTAATAGCAAATATAAGAAACTGAAAGTATAAACACAGAGAAAAGATAAAAAACATCTAGTACACATATAAATTGTTTGCCAATCTATATTATAGAAAACATATTTTCATATTTAAAGTTTAGAGAAATATGTAAAATAGATATGGTTTAAAGAAAATGATAAAATGTTAAAATTTAATCAATTTAAATGGATGATTATTCAATATTTTTTTGCATTTAACGCTAACTGTAAGAAGAAAGAAGTCAGAAGGTTGAAGAAAATATAAAAGCACAATTTTTTCAAAGTGTTAAATTAAACTTCGATAAAATAGTTAGACATAATCCTTCAATTCTTAATATTAGCTTAATAAAAATAGGGTAGATATAATAAGATCGAGAAAAAAATGAAGTAATTAAAAACTAAATAAAAGAAACATTAGCTTACTTAATTGAAATACTTTAAAAAGAAAATAATAAAAGAAAATAATAATAAAATACTTATGGGAAATAAATAGTAAAACTTACTTTAAAAGGTGTTTGTTGAAATAACTACATTGGATAAATCCTAAAAACTTGCACTTACTTGTAGAATTTAAAGCTAGATGAGTGTAATATTGAAGAAATAAATTTGAAGCAATTATAATAATTATAGTATCTAAAATATATTTCATTAGATTCAAACTGAAAAAATAAAATAAAGGGAGATATTCTAAAATTTAATAATCAATGATCTCTTTAAAGTATTTCTTTCTATTATACCCCTATTAAAAACATTCAATTTTTAATAGACTATTTAACCTAAAAGGGATAAGGTCTTTAGAAATTAAGATTTAGCATTTAAGATTTAAGTTAAGAATAACTTATTAAATTATTAGAAAAGTGTCATAATCTTAATAATATATAAATTGATGGTCTTCTTCAAGATAATTATAATTGATTGAGTTATATAGGATAGAATTATAAAAATTTGTAATGTTTATCTTTCGAATAATTCAGATTAGGTAAATAGCATTTTATAGACTTTTTTAAAGTTAACATTTCTAAAATACAAAAGCTTAATTTTATTTTCTGTTTTTAAATAGATTTATAAGTTATATAACTTTTGGTATAAAATTAGAAACATTTAGAATCGCTTATTTTAAACTCATGTCAAGGAATAAACGAAGAGTGTATTTAATACATTTTTGAAAATAATAGAAGTTTAAAATATTTAAAATTAAGCGGTTTGTAATTTAAAAAAGATAAAATTAAAATAAAAGATAGTGAAGGTAAGTTCTATGAATTTTGAAATAAAATTAAACTGCTCTAAATTTCTTACTGTGATTTTGAAGACAAGAAATAAATATAAGATCAAATATAAGAGTTAAAAAATAGGTTTCCCATTTTAAAAATAGAATTAATTTGAGACTTTAAATTGTTCTTTAATACATTAAAGTTATAATCAGTCTTAGTACATAATTTTTGATAATAATGTTAGCAATATAATAAATTTTAATTAATTAAAATAAAAACTATTAATTTTATGGTTAAAATAGCATTAATAAATAACTAATTTTAAAGCTAAGTTTAGAAATAATAGATAATTAATCTCTTATATTTTAAAGTTTAATATATAAGTAAACTATTAAAGTAAACATAAACTAATTAAATAAGCTACTATAAAGTTTTATTTCTTTATCTAATAATTTTTCTTAATTTTCTTGAATATAAGAATGCTACTTTGCTCATATATCTTTCAAGATTTATCAAATTGGAAAGAATCATAGATAATATCAATAAATTTAGTTTGAATTAAGGAAATAAGTAATTTAATCTATTATGTTATTCTCCATGCATTTTTACTTTTTTAAGATATGATTTATTACTCTTCTTGCTATTACTATTATTGTTCTTTTAAAAACCACCAATTTATTATAATCACATTATTAATTTTTATTATAAAATTATATCTATAAATATATATTATTTAATAAGCATTGATACACTTTATTAAAGCTTTAAATAATTTAAAAAATAATAAGATAGTTAAATTTAGATCTTATGTTAGATTTAAAATCATAATATAAGCGTTTATAATCTTTCTATCAAATGAGTAATAATCTTTAAACAGCTATTTGTTTTATACTTAATCAACTTCTACATAATTTCATAGGTTTATTTGTATTACTAAAACATTTATAATTTCAAAAGAAATTATCAGCAATAACTAATTTTTAAAATCTATTTTGTTTACAAATTGCTTAGAATAGTTCTATTTTTGGATTTATATTTAAATAAAATTTTCATTTTTAAGTTAGATTTAAAGAATTCTAGTTGCTTTATATGAGCGACTTGCAATTTAGCTTTAACTTTTATAATTAAATAAATATCCAATAAAATTTTATCATTTTTCACTAACAAGAAAAATGAACGATAAAGTATTTATATACCCTAATAGAAATCTAAAAAGGAATATTAATAATTAAAAGATATAAATTATCTAATAATATTTAGATATAAATAAATTTTTATTCTAGTAATCTATTTATGCTTCTTTATAAGCAAAATACAATACTTAAATTTATGTAGATTAAATTCAATTTATACATTACTAAATTGTGTACTTCGATATTTTAGTTTTTAGAGTAATTTTTTTTCTAATATAGTAACTTTTATAACTTTTTGTTCTATTGATGATTTAGATATGATTTAATAGAGTGAAATTAATTTATAAAAATACCTTAAAAAATATATATATAATAATGCATGTACTATCTAAATTTTTTGTAAAATTTGAAAATATTTAAAGATAATATACTTGGATATATAAGTAAGCATTCAATATATTATATTATTGTTATATATGAAATATAAATAATAGATAACGTTTATAATTATTTATCTGTCATTTATAAATTAACATTCCTGATTCATTTACTATTACATAAAAAAGATTTACATAAGGATTTTCCAAATAATAAATAAATGCATTTATCATATAATAATATTACACATTTTAACTAACTTTCCTTATTTTTATCTAAAAAATAGTATAAGGTTTAACTTAAAGAAACTTTAACAAATTCTTTTTTGCACTTTTAATCTTTTATTTATTACAAGGTTGATATTTGAAAATATTTGAAAATATTTGAAAATATTTTGAATATTTATATTGTAGTTTATTTAATAAAAACCAAGAAAGAGGAGAGCAAACATAGAATCTTAAAATATCAAAGCTATATAAAATCTTAAAAGAAATTGTTTCAAAAAATAAAGAATTTTCTCTTTACCTTATTATAATTAAATCTTATTTACAAGGAAAATTGTAACCATTTTAAGTCCAACTTTCTAAATGTTTCTAATTTAATTTAATTTAATTTTTAACTAAAATATTTAAAATTATAGCTTTAAATTAATTTGAAGTTAACAAATTTAAGGATTTTATTATCTATAAAGTTATAAAAATTTTAATTATTTCTCTAAATCTTAGAGAGTTTTCTAGTTGAATCCTAGATATAAAAAAATTATTTGGCAGAATATCCAGGCTTAGTAATGGCTTGAAATATATAATTATGGAATATGCATTCATTACTTATGATAGTCACGTTTGCAGAAATGAATAAACAAAACATCCTTTCATATCATTCGAGAAGTTATATGGATGGCAATAGTTTAGTTATCCTTAAGCAATCAAGATATTTATCATTATTTTTATCATTATAAATAAGAAATAATAAAATAGATTACTAGCATTTATTAACAATAAATAGAGAGGAGCAATTCTCCAACTGAAATTTACTTAAACTCAGGTACCAGAAAGTATTACATAGATGAAGAATCAAAAAAAAAGCTGGTAGGAGCCAAGAGAAGAGAATTGAAGAGGCATCAAGTAACATTAATGATGAAAGATGTCAGATACTAAGGTCTCTTAGGGTAGCATTCCGATCATGGTTTATAGAAGACAAAAATCGCAAGGGAATACTAGCACTATAGAAGACTTCAGAAAGGAATTTTTTTCAACTTTAAAAATTTTATTAAAGATCTGCTCAACATTGAGAAGCTACGCGCTCTATAATCTCATTTTATTTATTTATTATTAAAAATATATAAGAAATGATCTTAAGCCTAAAATGATCTTAATATTCAGTATTATAAATAATTATTTGGTATAATATTTTAGTAGAACTAAATTTCCTTTCTGAATATATTAATACTAAAATAAAAATAGGTTTAAGTATTTGGTTAAACATATTTAATTATAAGATTAAGTCTAAATTAATAATTAGAAGATAGATATTTATATGTTATATAAAGATATAAAATCTACTTTAAATATATAGCATTTTCTAATTTAGATTTATTTGTAAAGTTATAAAAGTTGCTTATTTATTACATTATGATTTAAGTTATTTATTTAAGTAATAGTTAAGAAAGATAAACAAAACTAAATATTCAATAATATTCATTTTATCAATTACTTAAATTAAAAATTTTTATCTACTTTCAGTAAGGGAAACTTATTACTTAACTCTTCTATCTGTTCTTCCCATTCGTTAGTAGTATAATTAATTTCAAAATCGCATAAAAAGATTTAGAGAATTTTTAAATTGCTTCAGAAAATATAGAAATTGCCTTCATTATCTTTCATATTTATTTTCTCCTTGCTAAAATACAAACTGATCAGCTTTAACTCTTTTAAGGTTCTATTGTTTTGAAAAATATATTCAATACACTCTTCATCTATTGCTTTACAGTATTCTAAAGTTAGTGATTCTAGATGCCTCTAATTTTATATAATAAGCTACATAACTTATAAATTAATTTGATCACATTACTACAATTTTAGCTTTTGTATTTTAGAAGCGTTAACTTGAAAAAAAGCTATAAAATGCTATTGCTCACATCAAATATTTTCTAAAGCTAAAGATGTTAGATTTTTAAAATTCTATCCTATATAATTTAAACATTAACCGTTTTTATTGAAATCCTTACTAATAGTTAATTTATATATATTCTGACATTTTTCAAATAGCTGAATAAGTTATTCCTATCTTAATAATCAAAATGTTAGTCTTAACTTCTAAAGATCTTATCCCTTTTTAGTTAAGTAGTCTATTAAAAATTGAATGTTATTAATTTTGCTGTTATAGAAAGAAATACTTTGAAGAGAGCATTTATTTCTAAACTTTATAATATTTCCTATTATTGCCTTGCTATAATTTGAGTCCAATGAGAAGTGCTTTAGATATTATAGCTTATATAAGTTTTTCAGATTCAATTCATAAATGTCGCAATTATCTAGTTTTAAATATTATAAGTTAGTACAAGCTTTCAAAATCTATCCAATGTAGTTATTTAAGCACTTTCCTTTTAAAGTAAATTTAGTTATTTGCTTTCCATAAGTAATAGGTTCTTTTTTTTGTGTACTAGTTTATTTAAATTGCTTTTGTTTTAATAGAATTTCAATTAAATAATCCAATGTTTCCCTTATTTTACTTTAAACTACTCCTTTTTCTATAGTCTCTTTAAGTAACTTAGTTGTATTTAGTAGATTAATAGTTAAAGTGTTAGGATTATGCTATACTATTTAATCGAATTTCATCTTTACACTTTAATAAAATTTAGTTACCATTATTTATAAAGTTTCATTAGTTTCCTTTTTGGGCATATTATGCTTAAATAATTATAAGTCATCAATTTCAATACTATTTATTCTAACGTTTTATCATTTCTTCTAAACTTAATTACTCTTGCATACTTCTCTATAGCTTAAGTATGAAAATATATTTTCTATAATATACATTGATAAACTATTTATATGTGTCATAGATCATTTCTATCTTTTCTCTAAGGCTTACATTTCTTATATTTGCTATTGCTCTTCTTCAATTTCTCCATTTTCCTATCTCTATCGTTTCATTTTATACCTATTAAATTTTAATGCTTATAAAGATAAATTATCCGTTTTAATATCATTAGCATAAACCTTAGTTACAATGCTATAGATTTATTTTATAAAGAAAATGGTAAATATAATTAGATGCTTAAAATAAAATAGGAAGTATTGAAACTTTATAATATTTACACAATAATTAAAATATATCATAGCAAACTAAAAGCATATAAGTAACAAAACAGTAGATTAACATCTTTTTTTATATATCTACCAAATTTAAAAATCAACAGCAAAGCGCTAATTAAATTATAACATTATTATGAACAAAAATTATTTACAACTTTAAGTTATTTTAAACCTAAGAAATCTAGAAACTCTTTACAAATAATTAATAAATTTGGAGTAACTAATTAATTAATAGTTTATTTAAATTAAAAACAAAAAACAATCAAAATCTTAATAAAACTTATTAATTAATTTAAGGCTCATCGATATCTAAATATTTTTAAACAATTAAATTATTTTCAATTATTAATGTTTCAACTATGCTTAAAAGTAAAAATAAATAAATTAAAAAGTAAATAAAAAGAAAGTAACAAGAATCTTTAATTTAAGTAGATAAAAAGATGTAAGAGGTGATAGAATATAAATGGAGGAAGCAAAGATCGAAAATATTAAAAATATTAAAAAAATGTTTACGAGTCATGGAACTATTTACGCAATAGATACCAAAATGTTTATCCTCAAAAATAAACCTAAAAATTGGATAATAAGAGCAATAAAAATTCAAAAATAGCATTGAAAAGCTGAAAAGAGATAACAAGAGAAGCTAGACTGTAATTAATTAGGACAAATCTATAAGATAAAAATATAAAAATCATACAAAGAGGATATAGGATATAATCAGCAAGTTAACTAAGCAAGATTTATAAGCGAAATTTTCTAAATTTCTTAAAAACTATGGAAATCTCCAAAGAGGGAAAGAAGGAAAATTACCAACAATAATTATAGTTATTATAGTTACAATAGTAAATACAAAAAAAATATTAAAAATTAATGCTGATAGGATTTATAATGCACAAAGAATATTATTTATATACTAACAATACTATTTTATCTAGAGACTTGCTTTCAGTCATTTGAAACTTAAATAAAACTAGAGAAAAAATTTAAGCTACAAATGATAATCAATCTAATCAAAACGAATAGAAATTTGAAAAATAATAATATCTTTTTTAAGGTTAATTACTAAAAGGTGGATAAAATAGTTAACTTTAGTGATGAAATACTATTATACTGAATTCATGCTAATAAATTTGGCAATGTTAACTTCTAAATTAGCATTGATTCTATAATCCAATGTATTAAATAAATTTTAGTGTTTAAATATGTGGTTAAAAATATTAAATTTATAAATCATAAAGAATATATAATACTAAACTGAAATATAGATAATATAAAATATAATTTTTAATATTATAACTAAAGTAAATAGTAAAAGGAGCTTATTAAATGGAGATTTAATAAATAAGAACATTTTTTTACTATAAAGAAATAAAAAGAAAAATAAAATTAGCTTAGAGGTTTGCTTAGCAGATTTAAAATAAAGAAAAATTTTATTTGTAACTTCTTCAGTTCAAGAAGGAATAAAAGTATATAAATAGAAGAAGAAATCAATTTAATAAAAATGTTAATGAAATGAAATTATTGATATGAATCAATTACTTCATTTTAATTATGCTCATTAAGTTTAAGCATCGTTCTTTTCATCTTCCAAATAATCTCCATTGCTTCTTGTACTTTCTTGCTGTTCATATTTAGTCTGTCATTTACAAATATACAATTTTAAAATCTTAATCAGATTCAATATTAACTATTGGTTTTAAAGTGAATATTTTTCGAATATCTCTCAAATAAATGTTGTAAATAAGTGTCTCTAACTGAGACTCTATAAAGAATTAGTATTAAATAGTATTAAAAAATAATAAGATTTGAGAATTATAATAAGGGAAGAAAATAATAATATATATGTAACTATATAAGAAGTAATTTAAATAATAAAACCTAGCTACAAACTTATGCTTTAATATTATGATTCTTTCAATAAAATATAATTATCATATAATAAATCAATATTATAATGCTTTCTAATAGAAAATTAAATATTTATATTAAATTATACTTTTTCAAACTTCTTAGCAATGATAGCTCAAGGCTGCAAAATATGTTTAAAATATCAACAAAACTAATTAAAAATAACCAAATATTTATTAAAATGCAAATATCATAAATAGTAATATGAATAAAAAAGTAAAGGAGAGTATTGGAAACTTAATAATAAAATAGTTTTTCTATTTTGATTTATAGAAATCCTTGCTAATTTTTAAATAAACAACTTTAGAAAAGGATTTCTAATTATTTCCATTGAAAGTAAACTTATTTTAACCTAATAAACTTTATTTTTATTTAATTATAGGAGAAACACTAGAAATCATTAAGAGATATGAAAAAAGGCAAAATAAGCCTTTAATTTATAAATTAATTAATTGCTTAAATATATTCGTTAATATGTTATAAAATATTATAAAAAGTAAAAAATGTATAATTTTTGCTGATAAGCAGATAGGAAATAAAAATAGTTGCATTTTATATAGCATAATTTCTTAAAAATAGAAATATACAGGTATTTTGGCTAGAAAATTTAGGAATTTAAAGGAAATAATAATTATAATTGTTCTAATATTTATAAAGAATCTGTAAAATTAAAATAATCTCGTTACCATTAATTAGTTTCTTATTGGTAAAAAGAGTTTCTTTATAAAAAATGTCAAAAATAATAAAATTTAGTTGATATCTATCTTTAAATTAATTAGTACTATAAAGATCTTTTATTAAGCTAATTTATTTACAAATAATTAATGATTTATTGAAAAATTCTTACTAAAAATATTAAGAATTCAATAATATTAGAATAGTGAAAACATTTTAAGCTGTTTATTATACAAATTATAACTTATAATCCTAAAATTAAAAAATAAGTAATAAGACCAATTAAAGTAAAAAATCTAATCATAAAACATAAAGTCATGCATGATACAACGGAGATCGAAGAATTTAATTAAAATGTTTACTGAGGATAGAAGTCTAAATACAATAAAGAAAAAATAACATAAAAAATGTACTGATTCTGTAGAATACTTGGAAATTTCAAAAAATCTTAAAGGAAATATAAAACTTTTTTTTAAATGAAAGCACAAAATTCTGAAAATTCCTAACCAAGATTTATTGATATCTGAAAGTGAATTATATAGGAAAAAATACTCAAAGTAAACAAAGAAGTTCCCTATATCTAATAGGTAAATAATGGATTAAATATAAAATTATTGGGATTTTATATATAGGAATAAATTAAGAAAAGTAATCTTAAAATAGTCAAGATTCATGATAATGAAAATCCAAGAAGTTCGAAATCTATATATTTTTAAACACTGAACGCTTTAATTGTGGTGATTAAACAAAGTGGTACCTCGTTAATTAATTATTATTATTTCATTTATCTTTCGGATAATTAACAATATAGTCAAATCCCTACTGAGATTTAGACTTATATTTTTTGCAAATGATCCTATGCGTGAAATTGAACCTTGCTTGATAAAAATTAACTTACTAATTCCGTATATTTAGCAAATTTCGTGATTGACTCGAAATTTATTAGTTTTATATTCAATTTAAATTTTTTTTTAATCTAACAATCCCCAATTTTTCATATTACCTGTTAGTATTTAATTTAACTTAATTAACAATCATAATAATTATATATTTTAGATTAAGAAAATTAACAAAAGGTTAATATAGATAATTACTTTAATGCTAAAATATAAAAGCTAATTAGACACAAAAATTAAATAAACGAATACTACAAAGAATTAACTTTTTAGTTAAACAAAATATTTTCTAATAAAAAATTAAAAAATAAACAAATTTAATAAATATTAAAATGTGCTATTAATAAACCATATTAAAATAGTGGATGCAGTTATTTTAAATCCATAAGGAAAGCCTTACATATTTATTAAAAAATTAATAAACTTTCTAGAAAAAAATAGAAATTTTTTTGGTAAATTCACTTATGTTTTTATAAAAAGAATAACATTTAATTCATCAAAAATATAATTAAAAAATTAGATTTTTCATGAAAAGTACAAAATAATACTTATATTGATTAGGAATTGAAAATTAAATAAATAGATAATATTACCTAAGAATCCAAAAAATATTATAAAAAACAGAACATATCATAAAGAATTAATAAATCTACAAATATAAAAAGAAATATAAAGATGCATTCTTCTAATAAACAAAAATTAAGCATTTTTAATTAAATAAATGCATTAAATATTAATATTAAAAGAAACGTGAATTTCTAATATTCTGTAGCATTTTAAGAGTAAAATTAAATTTAGATTATCTAATATAAGAATTCAAGAAACTATTTAGTTATAATAAGCATTAAAAAATCGAATGCACCTTTAGCTTAAATTAAGATAAAAATAAAAATAATGATTAAAAATAAATAATTATTCTATTTTAGCACTGCTATGCTAAAAATAGATTTCTGGTAGTATAACAAAATAAAGTAGTTGAAGATATTATTATTCTTTTAGGTTTAATGGAATATTTTTAATTTTATTTATAATATGAAATGATTATAAAGATGAAATAAAATTAATAAAAGTAAGTATACGAAATATTTAATTATTATATTTAAATAATATTATCAGAATTATACTTTATAGTAAAACCATATATTATAAGATAAAAAATTGATAAAACTTTAAAAATTTACGTAATAAATAAAAGACTTCCTATAGGTAATATTTTAATTATCTTTCAATTTTTATAACTTATATTCATTTCCTTTTATGAGTTTAAAATAATTTTAAAAGAATTAAAAAACCAAAGTTTAGGATTATTTTATGAAACTTAAATTTTAGAAATAACTCAAAAAAAGAGTTTCAGAATTTATTGAAATAATTAAAATTATATTACGATAAAAATTAGCCAACGAAATACGATAATAAAAGACTAAACTTTTCCCAAAAATAGATTTAACTAATTTTTATTAGTTTGTACTACAGACTCATCACAAAGAATGAACATTTCAAAGTATTATGAAAAATATCATAATTTATAAGTTCTTTAGTTGAATTATGTCATGAATATAAATTGAAAATTACGATATTAATAATTCTGTTAGCAGACATCATTATTGATAACTTTCAAAAATTTCGATAATTTTATCGAGTAAAAGATGGACTTATTAACTTTAAGAATTCCCATGTATAAAAAAATGTAATAGAATACTATAGCTTTAAAAAAGTTCTTATGTATTTTAGTTAAACGTGGATACAACGATACTTCAAATGAGTTAGTAGAAGTCAAAATTTTGCAAAAATAATTGAATTCAAAAAATAAAAAAAAAGAATTCACGTTAATTTATTATTATTATAAAATTTAATTTAAATAGGGAGAAGCAATCCTCACACTGAGACATCTTAATCAATTGAGGTGCTACGTGCTCTATAATATAAGATTTTTTAGATAAAAAAGAGAAAATGATTGAGCAAAAATTCTCATTTGAAAAGGATTCATCTCAGCCAAATTACAGTTAATAATTTATACTTAAAGAACTAAAAAATAAGTAAGAGTTAAATATTTAACTTTTAAGATAAATGCAAGAGTTCGAAGGAAAATTGCATAATCTTATTTCTAAATCTTAAGAATCAAAAAAAGTGAAAATGGAAATTCATCAAATATGAGAATCGAACAGTTAGAAACAAAGTTTAATTAATTCACGGAGTTGACGGAAAGCATATTCTTTAAAATATTATTGATGAATGATCATATTGATGTAAAATTTAAAGATTAACCAGAAAATTCCTTTATGTAGGATAAATCGATTACGATATTTCCGGAAAATGATTCTTACTATAAAATACTGCAAACGTTTTAAATGAAAACAAATTAAGAATAGTTTAAATTATTGGCAATTAATTAGTAATTTATATTGCACTCCAAATGAGATGTCATGAAGAAAGTAAATATATAGAAGGAGTGAAATTATGAGAGATATAATATTTGCGCAATAAAGAAGGAATGATAAAATGATGTACCGTAAACTTTACTTAAGCAGGATTAAAATAATAAAAAAGGGTTAAATTAACAAAAATAGATATTTTTTAAAGGAAAGTGATTAAGACAAAGAATGGGAATTCAAAATTTGACGAAAAAAGTAAACTTAAATTCATTGATAATTTATATTGGAATCACTATAATTAATAATTATTATATTATAAAGTTGAAATAATTAAATAAATGTTCTTAATTTAAAGTCTATTTTATTTATAATGTATTAATAAATAATTTTTAGTTTTATGATCTAAAAAGTAATAAAATATGAATTAATAATAATTTTTTATTTAAATTTTAAATTTAAGATATACTAATTTTTCTTATGTACTATTGGAAACTTATTTTATATTATTAATTTTATTTTAATTTTTTACTATATAATATTCTTAATTTTCAAGAGTAATATCTTTTATCTTTTTTTGTATTTTATAATTTTATTTTATAATAAAAAGCTACTTAAACAAAGTTATGTAAATAGTAAAATATAAACTTATTAAATCTTGTGGATTATTTTTGCTATAAACGAGGATAATAAGATCATATGGTAATTTATGTTTTTAAAATTTCCAGGAATTTAAGCATTATAGTACATAGTTCTATTAGGTTTATTAAAGTTAATAGCAGGATATTAAAATTTTATTTATACTAAGTTTCTTTAGTATTTATCTAAGGCTGGAATTACATCTTCTTTAATAGAAATATCAGAATCATCTGCTTAAAATCAATTTTTCTTAAAATCCTCATAAAATTCTTATTAACCTACTATATTTTATAGCTTGCAGTTTTCGCTTTCTTCTTGAAAGATTTTTTCGTTAGGGAGAGTTAAGTTGAGTTGCGAAGAAAAGAAAGATAGAATAGTTACTAGTAGTGAGAGAAGGAATAAGTTCATATGCAAAATAAACTTAAAATGGAATAATGAACTAGAAATGCTAATCTGATAAAGAGATTAGATTTGAAATAATATTTGAATGGATAAAATATGAAGTTAATTTAAAGGTAGATTGAAGGTAATAGCTTAATATAAAATGTAATTTAGGAATATAATAATTTAACTAAGTTGGTATTCTATAAAGTTAAATAATAAGACTTGCTTATAGTTTAAATTTAATGGTTTAGCTTAATTTATTAATATAGCAGTATACTTTCTTAAGCTATAAATACAACTATGTTTCTTTTAATAAATGCATTTAGGATTTCCTAGCTATGATACTGTTTAATTTGCTTTTAGTATTTTTATTTAATTTTTAGATATTCTACTAGTAATTTCATTATTCACTTCTTATTTTACTTATTGCAACTTAAAAGCTTTATCTGTTTAAGGATAAAAAACTTATTTTATGATAGATTATTCTTCTAATAAACTTTACCTACTTAAAAATAATCAATAAATTAGCGAATAATAAAGCCTAAGTGGTATATCAAAGTGGAACTTATCAAATATGCGAGTAAAGAATTGCATTAAATGGTTACATGTTTTATGCCATATTTTTATATTTTTTCTTAATAACAAAACATTCCAATCTCTCTGTTTCATTACCTTAGCCATTAAGTTTATATTTTCTATGCAATTTTGCTAATAATTTCTTAAATATTTTTTAACTATCTTCATTATTTAATTAATAGCTTGCTTAATAATATAAAACACTACTGAGCATTCTTTAAAATAAATAACTAGAAAATATGAAGCATAGCTGCTATATATAAGTAGATAGATAGAAGCTGTTTATATAAAGTTATTTTATTAACTGTTTAAATGTTTAAATATTTTCTGTCTTTTTCTCTTATTTTTTCCTATAGTTTTATATCTTTCCTCTCTATTATAAATATATCCCTATCTTACTTTCCTTCTGCTCTTTTAATGCTCCTCCCATTGCTTTGCACTTCTTGAGGATGTTGAAATAATAAAAATAAAGAGTATTTATGTAAAATATAAGCAAAGATATGCTGTAATATAAATAGAAGGATGTTAACTAGTATATATTATTCTATGGCAGGAAGCTACTCGTTCAATTAAATTGCCTAGTCCATTAAAATAAAAGCAAAACTAAAAAGATAACAAAAAACGACTGAAATCATAATTTTAGTTTTAAGTCTAATGAACAAGATAGTAAGATATATATTAAAGGCTTAAACTATGAGACATATTATTATAGGTGTTGTTAGGTCTTTCTTGCTTATATATTCTTTAGAATTTTATAATGTTACTCCGAGGTTGACAGTAAAGCATACTAAAGCGTAAAGAATTTCTTTAAGTAATATCATAAATAAAATCTTTCTGCTGATCCTAAAATGTCTTCGAAGAAAGATTATTGCAATAAAAGAATATCCAGCATATAGAGTTATTCTCTAGTTAATTTATACAGTTGTTTAAGTATCTTATTCATTAACTTAACGCTATCTACGATTTCTAATAGCTCTATGTACAACAAACATAGTTAAAAAGATAAAAATAATACCCAAAAAATAGTAAAAAGAGGGACTATTTGATTAATCCTTAAGAATCTAATGATTATTATCTAGTTCAGCTTTGCAGATATCTTTACTAAATCTAGCTTAGTTATCTTATTTAAATTCGCCACATTCTTAATCGCATTAGCAGCAATAATCTTTTATAGCAGTAATGCAATTATCTGCATAAGGATGAGTTACATTTCCATTTTTATCTCAACAAAGGGTATCTACTTATGAACATAGATCTAGAGAATTAAATTAGCATGATTAAGTAGTATAGTTACATATACTTTCTTAAATGTTTTAATATTATAGAGGACAATTATCTATACACTCCTTTTTGTATAAAAATGTACCTTCTGGACATTGCTCATAGCATATCTTTTAAGATGAATATTGACAACTCTCATTTTTATAATATTTTACCGTAAATGGGGCTTCGAAGGGGCAACTATCAAAACATTCTCCATTATATTTGAATTTATTTTCACATGTACTACATAAGTTATCTTTTAAATAAAACCCTTCTTAGCACTTAAAGCATACTTTTCCATCTATAGAACATTTTTAACATTTATCGGAACATTAAGCTTCACTTTTAATTGATTCGCATATAAGTTCTGACCTAGAAGGACATTTTATTTAAGAATTTTCTATAAAAGGATGATTTATTGTTTCTCCTTAAGGACAGTAAACTTAAGTTCCATTTAAAAAAATTAATGTAACTCTGTTGTTTTCATCACAAGAAGTTTAAAAGCAAAAGGAATAGTTTACTTAATTTGCTGTTCCTGAATAACATCTCGAATTAAGTCCAAGAGTTTCTTAGTAATTACTGAAGCTAATATAATATTAAGAACTTAAACCTTGACAATTTACATAAGATTATTATAAAGCTAAAGGGCAGTAATCAGCTTCTATCATCATTCCTCCTTTCTTAGGATTATCGAAATACTATTAAGATGCATTTAAATCATAGTCATAAATCTTTGTATCACAACTTCTAGCT
Source organism: Loxodes magnus (assembly GCA_946699065.1). Classification (NCBI taxonomy): domain Eukaryota; phylum Ciliophora; class Karyorelictea; order Loxodida; family Loxodidae; genus Loxodes; species Loxodes magnus. The sequence continues at coordinate 24,788 of CAMPDV010002293.1, read as the reverse complement.
TTTTTTTTTAATCAGGGGTGCAAGTAAATAAATCTCCACCATTTGAACAAAATTCTTAGAAAGAAGGTATACCATTTTAAGCACATTTTTCAGTGATAAAATTACATCCTTATTTATATCCAAACTCCAAGAATTGAGCCATACTCCAGTTTGGAATATATCACCCCATATCATAAAGAAAAGCCAAAGTTATATTACTTAAAGGATAGTTTTAAGTAGAGTCTGAAACCATTAATTCGTTAAACATTAATCTTGCATCTCAATGAGAATTCACTTATACATCATAATTTTCAAATTCCATAAAACCGGAGGAGCAATTAAATTATCTTCTAAAGGCTTCAGTTACAGTAGGCAATATAATTTAAGTAACATTTTAACCTCTAACAATATTATTTTAAATGATTTTATCATAAGGTAAACTTGTTTAGGGGTTTATATATGTTTCTCAGAAAAAGTCCTGAAATCCAAGAATATGAATCACCTCATGGAGTGTGTTACTAAAATAATATAAGAAATTAGTTACAGATATTTAATGCTTATTAAATATCATATATCCTAAAATTGGTCTTCCAATATCTTCTATCGTATAACTTACTGAATGGATTATAGATCCTGAAACATAATCATTACTTTAGACAAAAATGATAATATCATAAGGTATATCTTCATTTATATACTTTTGAGGAATTAAAAAATCGCCAATTTTTTAACCTTATAAATATTTTAAATTCATAAAGGGGGGCTAATTTCTTACGTTTATCAACTAACTTAAGTATTTACCAACAGCTGGAAGGATTTCTTTCTTGATAAAAATATCTTTGCTTTCTGTTGAAGAACTTATATTTCCTTAGAAATGCCACAGAATTCTTATAGGTCCCTAATCTTTAGTTGCAGTCAGAAGTCTGCTTTGGTTAGAAAACTCCATCCTTTTAGGAATAATCTCTTGCTTGGAAGAGCATCTTTCAGAAAAAATTGAGGTAAGTAACAGTATAAGAAGCACTAGCTTCATATTATAATTAAATTTGAAAAAGTGGCTTAAATACGTAAAAGCATCAGAATTGGATTTATTAAATATGATCGATAAAAATTAGATTTGCTATAGAAAGTTACATTATAATAAAATTATAAAATAAAAGGAAATAATGTAAGCTAGAATTCTGAGAATTATAAACTAAATAGAAGTTAAGCAACTAATTAAGTTTAATTTAAAACTCTCTTTAATTATTTCTCTATTTTAGTATTAAACTTCATTGTTTGAAGCTTTAAAGAGTAGGATTTCATTTTTATAAGCAAACTTAGTTAATTAGTTATTTCATCTAATAATTAACTTATAGAGGGGTAGATTTTTATTAAACTTTAATCAATTTTTATTATTTTTAAGCATTTTACCTGCTAAATAAGTTATTATTTCCAATCTATTTTCATGTTCAATAGATTATTTGCTTAAATAGAAAGATAATAACTTATTAACCTAAATTAATAAACTTAAGCCTAAATTCTAAGCCTATATTTAAGCTTTATTTAAGAAGAGATTATTTTAATCTACTTATAGTTCAGTCTTAGTTAATACTTCGTCTTTAAATACATATTTTGCTAGCTTTCATTCAACTTACAATCTGATTGCTTATATTTAATACACTCTTCTGAGCAATATACTTTTTACAATGCTTTTTAGAGTAATTATGTATCTAAAAAGCTAAAAACTAACTTTAAATATCCTTCCTAAGATATAAAAAATCTGATTCTAGTGAATTAATTCATTTTAAAGAAAGTATACTTAACTCTATCCTTTATTGGATTTCCTTTTTTAGAAAGCTTTAATAACTTATTCCTTTATATTTCTACTTTATTCCTTATTTACTTTGTAATTATTTGTTGTATGCTGTAGTCTCTTTTTCTAAATTAACTAGCATTCTTCATTCTTTTAATACAAAAACCTTCATCTCACATTAACTTCTTATTTATACTCATTCATTTGAGATTTTTAGCATCAAATTTATAATTACTAAGTTTTATCAATTTCTATGAAAAATTACAAATGTGAGTAAAGTGAATTTTATATTTAGAAGGTATGTAAATCTCTTATATCCTTTGATTTGCTTTAACTTTAGAGATAATAAATTTATCCTAAGACTCAAAAATTAATTCTTTTGAATATATTTTAAAGAAAGAAATTCCTTTATCACTTCTAATTTATATCATGCAAAAGCTAATAAGAATAATCATTATTTAGGTCTATTATAATTCATATTTACATACATTTCTTAACTTTTAAGCCTACTATAAAGAATTACCTCTTTATAAGCTTTTAAATAAAAACCAAATCAAAGGAAAAAAGAAAGGAAAAAGTGTATATGTAAAAATCTAATTTATTTTAATTAACTATTAATATGTTTTAGGATGAGCATTATAACTAAAAACTAAAAAGTTTAAAAATTTGAACACAAGTAGTAGATGCTAAGATAAATAGGGATTTAGAAAATTCAAACTTAAAACATTAAATTTTTCACTTCAAAGCAAATTATAAAATACTGCTTTTATAGACAGAACTTAAAGCAGAATATCTCCAACTATTAAGCAAATTAATACAGTCAAATTAATATTTGCAAGTTTAAGCTGAAGAAAAGATATAACAGATCGTAGGTATCTGTTTAATATGCTTAAATAAAGTTATAAGCAAGTATCTATTTAAAAAACGATTTGAGATGATTAATAATAATTATTTATAATAGTCATATTTGAGAATATATCCCTTTAGCATTTAGCCTTTAATTCCTAAAACTATTTAGTCTATTTCTCAGTAATTTGGTTTAATTATTTATATTTGAAGCTCTAAATAATTACTAATAATAGAATGTAGAATTTCTTAAGACTAACAACTAATTTATTTTAAGTTTATTTAACTAATTTTTAAATTGCTTGGTTCAAACTTCTATACTTTTAATTTTTAGTTTAGAATATATTTAAAAGGCGAAGCATTAGAGGAAAAATTAGATAACTTATAAATAAAAAGCTATAAAAGTTTAAATTAGATTCATACCATATATCAAACTAAAAATAAATAAGGGATATAAAAAATCGGCAATAATTTAGACTACTTCATCATATTTCTTCAAATATAAATAAATATTCATTATAAAAGATGCTTACAAGTTGATAGATTACTAAGCTCAACTTTTAAAGAATTATGATGAGACTAATGCTGATTTCTGGAATTTTCTTTTATTTACTTATTTAAAGAAATATCTTGATAAGACAAAGTACTATCAACATTTAGCTTATCAAGTTTTCTTTGAGTATATTCATTAGATTAAGAAATTTTCTGCTTTCTTCCTGCTTATAGCTAAAATAGAAATGTTGCTAGTGATATTTATATTAGGGTACAAAATTACCACTAGCTAAATCTAAGTTTTGTGGATAAGAAAGGGATTAGAAAAATATCTTTAATAGGCAGATACATACAGAGATACTCTTATTGACTTTCTTCTCGTTACTAAAATTAAGAGTTTGTTTAGACAATTTATTAGCTATAAAAAGGAACAAATTACCACGAAAAGTATAAGGAGAGTAAGAAACAATTTTAAGGATGAAGGATTGATAATAGGGATGGAAGTTTAGATTAAGCTATATTTAAACCAACAGTAATTAGAGTTTCCTGCTTGATACTTTTGTTCTGCTTCACTTTCTTACTTTTTTATAATGGAAGTTATTATTTAAAGTTGTATTTAGATCTTACAAGAAAGATAAGAAAAAGCTTTGCTAGTACTATAATACGAACTTCTTGTAAGAAAATTAGTTGAATGTATATTTGAATATTAGCCTCAATAATAAATTGATATCTAAATTTTAAATCCAAACTTATAACTTAAATAAATTGACTCCAGCACAAGTTAAATCACTCAAACATTTCTATATCTTTACATTCAAAGCTAGATTAAAAAAGCTTAAAATATATTTTCTTTATCTATTATTTTTTCTCTTTCTAAAACTAAAGTGAGACAATTCCTCTAACTTCTAGCAAAGAAAATCTAATATTCGCATCTTTTATGTTGGTTCGTATTAACTAAATCATCTTCGATTAATTATCTCTATTAGCAATGAGTCTATATATCTCCCTATCTGAAAAATAATAGATTTAAAGATAAAATGTTAATTTTTTCTTTTCTAAAACTTGAAAAAGCTAAAGTTTCCTAATACTATCTTTTTAAATCTCACTTCTGGGGATAATTTTATTTGAAATTAGGTGCTTAATTTAAATATCTTAATCCAAATCCTCAAGCCTTTTTAATTTACTCTGATGCTTTAAAAGGAAGGGATAGTAAAATCTCTTCAGATTAGTTCCCTAAAATTTCTTTGCCAATCAAATAAAAAAAGCAATTCAATGTCAGAAATTAGATTCTAACTTTTAGACTGAAAAAATTAATAAATGTTTACCAATCCAGAAGATGAGGATATAAAAGACTCTACAAGATAAAAGAGTTATTTGGCTTTAATAACAGTTTTCCAAAGAACTATATTAAAATTGATTAAAAGTATAATCACTAAAATCAGATAATCAGAAATAGGCTAAAATAATCATAAATACAGCTGGATAAAAGTTGCAACATCAACTTAAAAGGAGAAAATAAGAACAGGCATAAAATAAAGAGAATTTAGTATCGAAAATGAGATAAATTGTAGTGTTTGGAAATAATTAATGAATCCTTTTAAGTGAAAGTAGAAAAAATAGCAGGATATAAAAGCAAGAGTTTCTATGTTTTTAAGTGAGGAATAAGCATTCAAAAGTGGGTAGAGGTATTTTAACTATATGGAAGCTAAAGATAAGACGAAGGATGAGAAAATTGGAGAAATTAATAGTAAAAATGTAGAGCTAGATATGAAAAAAGAAGCTAGCGATTTACTAAATTAATGGAGAAAGAAAGGAAGCAAATCTAAATAATTTACTTGTAAGTTAATTTTTTTTTAAAATAATCATAAAAAGCAAAAATGTTTTAAAGTTAATATTTAAAGCAAAATGATTTAATTAGGAAAGAGCTCTAAGTTATCTTTAGAATAGCTGCTTAAATTTAAATAAATTTACATTTAATTTATAAATCAAAATTAATTTAACCATATAAAGAAATTAATGAGAGTATCTTCTACATAATCAATTAAAAACCCTTTCTATTATTTCTTAAAAGGATATATAACCTTTCTAGCCTTAAATAAAAAATATAAATGATTAAATTTAAAAGTAATCAAAAATAAATTAACTAAACTTATAGCATAACAAAGGCATCATTTATATAAATTTAAATACCTATTTATCAGTACTTATAAATTAAGAAAAATTTAAGCTTATTTTATAATTTAAAGCTTAAGTCTTTAGCCTTAGAAATTTTTCCCTACTCAACTCTCGTGTAGCAAGTCTTTCCAGGAGATAGCCAAAATATTCTGACTATCCTTTTATTTATACCTAAGGATATAGGAGAGAAATCTGAGCAACTCCCAAATTTTAGCTTCAAAAATTTTCTTCTTGAATAAAAAATTTCTTGGTAACTTTAAGTAACTTAAACATTTTGCCCTCATATTGTAATTTTTCTATCTACCTTTCTACTATTATAAATATAAGCTTTATGTCCTTCTAAGCAAAGTTTGAATTTTCTATTTATCATATTTGAGATTTTTTACTTATAAATTTAAATTTTTTACCTAATTCTACTATATTAAGATAAGGAAAGAAGGAAATAAATTATCATTAACTCTTCTTTGTCTAGTATTAAATACTAGAAATTTCATACCCTTAAAATTTCTTACAAATAACACTAACCTTCTCATATGCTCTAGATTATGCTAATATTTAACATTAATCTATTAAAAATTATCTTGTTATTTAAGTCATTTATATACTCCTCAAAACCTAACTATATTTATAGCCAGTCACCAATTTAACTACTTTAATTTTTATGCTTTTATAAGGGAAGCCTCAGCGATTTTAAAACTAATCTATAACTTGATTCTATTCAGACCTTCTACCTAGATACCTACTTTAATTTTTAATTTAATTTTAAAATTATTTATATTTAGTGCTTAGAGTCATAAACATATACTACGATATTATAAGAGCCTTTAGGCTTAGAAAAATATGTCTTTGCATCTGCTAATTTACCTTTTAACTTTAGTCAGCTGTGATAGTTAGAGTACTTTTAGCTAAATGAACTGCTTAGCTAACAATGTTTACGATAGCAGCTTCTCATTGGTTATTATATGAGTATTTTAATTTTACAGCTTATATACAGTTTAAGCTTCATTAGCATATTAACGGATATTTTTAGGAGTTACTACTCATTTCTACCTGTTTAAGCTACTTGAAATATGGCCTTTATATCATAATTTTTTAAGGATGCTTTAGTTTACTAAATTATAAGATTAAGAGTTCTATATAAGGTGGTTATAGAGGAGATATAGCTTTTTAGCTTCTGAAAAGATACTATCAATTATTTTAAATAGATTGAAATAAAAATACAAATTTAAAAGGGATAAAGATAATAGAATTAAGACTCTATAAAAAGAAAAATAATATAATTTATATGCTAAATTAAAATGTCTTCATTCACTCTCTCTGCCAGTTATTTATTAAAGTAAGCAAAAGCCTTTATATATCTTAAAGTTACAAATATATTATTCTTTTATAAGCTCAAAGCATTTTAATCTCAATCAAAAATAAACTTAGTAAATTTAATTGCAGAAGATTTAAGAAATGCAACTAAAGCGGAATATTCCTAGTAACTAAGTTTCTGCTTTATTAGTTTTTGAATTATATTTATACTAATTATCTTAACTAATTTTATAGCTTTAATCTCATTTTTTTCCTTTTATTTTTTTGTTTCTTATAGCTTTTTGACTGATATCCTTGAGAGTCTTGCATTTCATCGTTCTGATTTTGATTTTTTTAATTTATGTTTGTTTTATCTTTAAAAAAAAGACTGTAAAGTTTTAATAATTTTGGTTTCTAAATAAATACTAATGAATATGAAAAACTATATTGTAGTTAGTATCTTGCTTTCTAAAAAATGGTGATAGATTTTTTTCTAAGACATGGTTTAATAAAAATCTAATTAAAGAATGTTTTTTTGCTAATAAATAAATTAAAAAAGAGGCTACTGAGGGGATTGAACCCTCGACCTTTTGATTACGAATCAAACGCAATACCACTATGCTAAGCAGCCCTTATATGTTAAATATTTAACTCTTTATTTAAACTTATCTATCATACTTGTAATTATGTCTTATCTCTTTCTATTTTGAAAGTATGCTTAATTAATTCATTTTCTTATTACTAAACTTTAGAGATAAAAGGAATTATCTAAAAAATGGTTGAAGGTTTCAAGTCAGGCTTCTATACCACCTCTTCCTAAGCCAAAAAGGAAGGGAAGAAGCAAGAAACCAAGTCTTAATAATCTTAACAATCTTCTCTATCACAACCTTAACCAACACTGAACTAAAAACTTGGAATCTAACAAAGCGAACGAAAGCCAACCTTGAAGAATATACACACGAAAACTTCAACCTCGAGCGAGAAACCGAGGAAACAGATGAAGTCTGTTCTCCGCCAGGAGGTATCAGAGTTCAACCTTTCTGACCAGATGAGCATGGAATAGCTCATCAAAGTGGTACTGAACCTCCAGGAAGAGGTCAAGAGATTGAAGAAGGACAATGATATGCTGATGGCAAAGCTAGACCTAGCAGAAGGAATTGAGTCAAGACTTATGTCCTAGGAAAGAGATCTTAACCCCTTTTGGAATATCTCACAAAGTCAGACTAACGAATCCTAAAATTAGCTTTAGAAACAGACTGAACTGGATAATAGATTCGGAAAATTAGAAGAGAAATTGTAAACTTTTAAGAAAGAGTAAAGCGAAACTGGAGCTATACAAATGGAAATCGAAGCCTAGAAAGAGCAAACAAATAAAGGAAAATAATTCAAAATAAAAAAGAAATGTTTCTGTTGTGGAAGTGTATGACATTTTTATCGGAAGTGTTAGAAATTCTAATAGAAATAAAGAAACTATTGGATAAAAGAACAAAAAAAGAAGAAAAAAGAAGAAGCAAGATGAAAAGAATGTATTGCAACCCGGATGGTTCAATATACAAGATTAAGATGGAACCAAGGCAAGTTAAAGGAGGGAAAACCTGGAAAAATCCAAGTTACCAATCTCGCTAAAATTGGGCGACCCGGACTTTTATATTTAACAGCAGGGAGCATGAACCGCTGTATTTCTCACGGGGTTGAAAATCCTTAAAACGGAAAACTTAAAATTAATATTATTATTTATTAATAAACTTTGTTATTTTGCGAAATAAAAATATGAAAGCATCCTTTAATTTATTAACGCTTTTAAGTTAAAACCTCATAGTTTTTATATCCTTTTCATATCATATTATAATAATTCCTCTACCTTTTTATTATTAATTTTTTATGGCTTTCTAACTCATTAATTTTTTTATACCAGGCATTTTTTATTAGAATTAATTTGGGTATTTAGTATCTTAAATGTAATCATTAACTGATTTTAAAAAATTTCGAAGAGCGTATTTTCCTTTCATATACTCTAGTCAGCATATAGCTTATTAGCCATATCAAATATTTTATTAATGTCTATAATATGCTTAGAATTAAGCCTATCTATCTCTTTTAGAACGAATGCCAAAATTTTAATTAATTTATTTCTTTACTTTTTGGCCTAATTTGCTTAACGATTCTTTCCTTTTAGCTTCTTAAAATGACTGCCAGTTAGCTCTTTTTCTTTCCTTATTAACTGCTTTCCTTTCAATCATCAGTTTAACTCTGTCGAAAGAATTCCACTCATACTTCCTTATAGCACTGAGTATTTTATTTACTCTATTTGTATTTATGAAGAATATAATAAGAGAAGAAAGTCCAATGTCCTATTCCCCGGTGTAATTTCATATCTAAAGTTAGTACTAGAAAATTGCAAATAAACGAGGATATTTTTTAGGAGTATCAGCGTTAATAAATATGATTATAGCTCGAAAACTTGAAATATTAAAATCGATAGATAGAGGAACTAGCAAGTGAAATGATGAAAATATAAGCAAATATTCTATCCATTATTTTCCGATATAAAAGTAAAAAGAAAAAAGAAAATTATAATGAAGACTTATTAATCACGTTAATTGATCTAGAAAAAATGTTCGACACAATAAATCGCAGATTTTTATTTTACCAGATGAAAAGATTAAACATTTCGTAAAATATAATTAATATAATAAAAGATACATATTAAAAGTATAAATTAACTTCTATTTTAATGAAGAAATAACTAGAAAAATTCGGTAAGTAAATGGAGTCTTACAAGACAGCTCAAGTGGACCAATATTAGCAATAATATACTATGATATAGTATTAAGGTATTTAGAAAAATATGAAAAACTAGGGCATAAAATTAAAAAAATTTATCATGCTAAACTTGCTTGAGCAGATGATTTAATACTAATATCAAATAATCAAAAAAAGATGTAAATTTTACTAACGAAACTGAAAACATTTTTAAATTAATAAGACTTAATATTAACACGGAGAAATGCGAATTTATATAAATACTCAAGGATAGAAACACAACGAACAAAGAGATTGAACTTTTTCTATTAGGAAAAAAAATTTAATAGAAATAACAAATTTAATACCTAGGATATCAAATAAACTAACTTAATGAAGAAAAGGTTCAGATTGAGTACCTCTTCAAGAAATTTTAATAATCGATATTTATATTCTAATCCTAATTCTTTAAAAACTATAACAAAACATAGCCAATTAACTTTAAGAACTTATTCAGATTATTTATAATGCCAAAATTAGAATATTGCTCGGAATTAATCCTATATAGTATTCAATTAGGAATAACAAAATGAAAAAATAAAATCTAAATAGCACAAAGATAAATCCTAAGAAAATACTTGAAAATTCCAAAAGCATCATTTAAAGAAATATAGTATATAGATTTCAACTGATGTAAATTTGAAGATTCAACAGCATAAAGATTTTTAAAATTCTACAAAAAGTTATAAGATTAATTCAGAAATGATCAAGAAAAATAAAAAAGTAGATAAGATACAAAATTCTAATAACTTTTCAAACAGAGTTAAAAATAGAACTCAAAATATAAAAAAAGCATTAAAAAATTGAAAAATACTATAAATTAAACAATAAATAAATAAAAGATCTTAAAATAAACAATTATACTAAAGAAATCTAAAAAGAAATACAAAAAAATGTTTTCAAGGAAACAAAATAGAGAATATAATATATGAAAACAGCCGAAATAATTTATTGATAATATAAAAATGAGACTAAATTTAAAAAATTACTTATATAACAACAAACAAAGAATTAATAAAAGAATAAAAATTAATTTATAGACTAAGAACGCAATTAATATTTTTTAGAGCTGATCTCTCAAAAAGACATATTGATTAAGAGTAGATACTATGCATTTGTTAGCAATAAGAAAAAATAGAACACGTCTTTGTTGCTAGTATTACAGATAAAATATATAAGAAAACAGTCTTCAGATACAAGAAACATTATAAAATTTACACATAAACATAAATCTGAAAAGAAGGAAATAATAAATATACAATAAGCAATGAAACTAATAAAAAATAGAGAAAAATTTAAAAGAAATGCTAGAATATAATCAAATATTAATAAATTAAGAAACAAAAAAGAATAAATAAATCCTAGAAGATATTGATCTTAAGATTAAAAAAACATGGTCTAGCATAAAACAAAAACATTAACAAATAACTTGATTTTAAGAATGATTGAGGAAAAATAAATCCATTAGTAATATTTGAATAAAGAAGACTTAAAATAATTATTTTTAGAATGAACAAAGATACAAGAAGAAGAGGAACTAAACTAAAAAAAATCAAATCAAAACAATAATGAAGACCTAAGAGTTTCAGAATGAGAGTGATATCATAAAAATTATTTAATTAAGCTGAAAGGCGAACATTATTCAATTTAATTAAATTAAATTAAATTAAATTAAATAAGTGCCAATATCCATCTAAGCAAATTTTAGCACTTTAAAACTTCAATGAACCAAATTTCGTCAAGATCAAATAAATTAGCTGAAAATCTTTAAAAATAGTTATCAGTTTAAGCTTTTACTAGTTATTCTTAACATAAATTTAAGACAAAAAGACTTATAATTCTTAACTTTTATAGTTTCATTAATAAAAATTGAAGAGAAAGCTGTAATTTGGAATAAATTAATAAGCATGAAAATATCTTTTAAGCTTTTTTATGAAATATTATTTGTAAAAGAAAAGAAGCTTCTTTAAATTTACTCTATGCAAGAAGAATTACGCATACACTATTTTAGTCCTTTTAATAAAATATAGACTAAATACTTTTTTTGTTTTATTTATAAAATAAATAGTAATAATAAAAATATATGTCTTCTTTAAAAATATTAAAAAAGATCTTTAACCTCCATCATTAAAGCGACTTTAATGTAAAATACTAAGCAAAGAAGATCTAGAAAAATATTAACAATTTTTTATGATATTATTTAATACTTAATAAAAACTGCTTCTTGATTTCTTACTTTTAATAAAGTTTCTCTTTAAATCCAGAATAAGGAAATTCGAAATAATTAAGAATTTTTATCTTTTTCATGATTGATGAATGTTCATCATGTAATTTAACTTTAAAAAAGAAAAAATAAACTAATTGGTTAATTTTTATATTTCAATCCATTTATAAAATTAAATTATTTTTACAAATTAATTGCTATCAATTATAAATTCTAAGTATCTTATGCTTTATTTAAATACTTTGCCAATTTCAAATAATAAATTTTTGACTTATATTCAAACTCTTCGATATTAAATTATTCAAATTTAAAAGACCATTATACTTAATTATAATCTTAAACCTTGCCTTAATATCTTAATTTTTAACTAATTAATGTTCTTTTAACTTTATACATAATTTAATTACTTATTAGAATTTACTATATTGTAATCATTAACTTCTTAAATTATCAAATTTATAAGTCTTAAAAATTCTTGCATGCTCTCAACTTGCTATCTTCCACTTTCTCACCTTTCCGTCATCAGAACCCGATAATATCCATTTGTTATCATTGCTCAATGCTATAGATCTTATAACTCCTTCATGACCTTAGAGAGTCTATATTTATTAACCTGTCTTGAAGTTCCATATTTTTATGGTTTTGTCGTATGAACCAGAAATTATAACACTTGAATCATTACTGATCTAAACACTAGATACAACGCTTGAATGACCAGAGAGAGTTCGAATACATTATCCCGATAAAAAATTCCATATCTTTATCGTCTTATCAGAACTTCCCGATACGATTCATTTCTGGTCTCTTGATATTGTAATAGAGTTTACAGTATACAAATGTCCCTACAAAATACTCTTTAACAAACCAGTTATAAACTCCCATATCTTTATCTCTTTATAACCTCCCGAAACGATTCATTTCTGGTCTCTTGATATCGCTACAGAGTATACAGAACTCATATGTCCCTAAAAAATACTCTTTAACTATTAAGTTGTCAAGTCCCATATCTCTATATTCTTATCAGAACTCCCCGATACAATTCATTTCTGATCACTTGATATTGCTACAGAGTATATATAACCAGTATTTCCCTTCAATTAACTTATTAACTTACCAGTTGTTAAATTCCATATCTTTAAAGTGCTATCAGAAATTCCCAATACGATATAGTTAGGGGAGATATCTATAGAGTATATACAATTATTTTCCTCCAAAATTTAATCTAAATATTAAGAATTACCTTTAGTTTAGTCGTAATTGATCATTTTTACAAGTTTTGAAAAACACAAATTGGGTAAAATTTCATATTTAAAAAGAAGAAGTGGAATTCTGCCTAGCATTTTTTGTCTTTATCTTAAAAGTTTTCGTAAAAAAATGCTTTTAATAAACTGTGATTCTTTATCTGCCATTTTTGTATTATAGCTTACTTAAATAGGTATTTAATTATGTAGCCAATCTTAAATAATATTTCTATCTTAATTTAAATACAATTAAATATTTAAGCTATTTGTTTATTAGCAATACTTATAAGTACATTATTAGTAAAACTTTAAAATCCTTAAATTAATTTAAATATAAGAAGAATATTCTAATTTTAGTTTTCATTCTACTTTTTTCGCAATTATTTTCATAATAATGAAATTAAATAAAATGCATTATTCTATTAGATTTTAATCTTCTGCTATAAAAAAAAGTTTTTTTTAAATATTAAAAGAGATATATGGTAAATTCATTTTAAGCAAACAGTTTTTTATATAATATTTAAAAGCTAAATAATTAAATCTTCCATACAATAATCAATGTAAAATATAAAGATATTAATTTGAAGGGAAAATAGTTTAATTATTACAATTATTTTTAAACTTAAATTACTTTTTTTAATCTTTACGATTTAAAAATTTTAGATTTAAAAATCTTGTAAACTTAGTTGTTAGATTTTCTTCGATTTCTATAAAAAGAACTTTCCAACTTTTTACATTTTTTTTATTTCGATTTGTAAAATTTGAATTTAATTTAAAAATTAAAATTTGGTGGTCTCTTTCTTATTAATTAAGCATAAAAAAACATAAATCTATCAAGTAATAATTCTAAGATAAATAAAAATAATATCCGATATTTAATGAGATAATTTTATTTTTGCATTTTTAAAATTCAAAAAATTCCTTCAAAACAAATTTTAATTTAAAAATAAGATAAATATTTGTGAATGATGAGAATATATAAGATAAAAAATGTGAAAATGCCTCCAAATAATGTTAAATTTCCTTTTAAATAATCTATTAGAATTTTTTCTAATTTTAAGATGAGAATTATTCATTTTATCTCCTTTAATTTAAATTTCCTAAAATATATTATAAACTTAAATTTTCTAATTAATATCTAAGTTTTCGAAATTATTTAAGTGGAAATTATAATTAAAATTTCTTCTACTAAATTTCATTTTTAAATATTTTACTTTTATTTATACAATAGAAAGCATCACATTTATAAATATTGTTGAATAATATATAATTTATTTCATTTTTATTTTAAAAAAAAATTTCGTATTGCTTTAGCTCTTTTTTCACTTATTTAAATTTTTTATCACCTTTTTAATGATCCTTCTACTATATATTAAATGATTTTTAAAATTTCTTTTAAATTATTCTTTATATTTATTAATTTAGTCTTTTTTATCATTTTTAATTTATATATTTTTATATTTAATATTAATTTAGCTTTTGTATCATATTTTATTTTAATAAATAGCGTTTATTAAAAAAAATTGATCTAAATTTAGTTCATTTTTCTTAAATTATAAAATTTTAGTTAAGTACTTCAATTATATTTTTAACTTTTTTTAAAATAATTTAATTGATTATAGTCACTTTTTTAATTTATGATAAGATAATTAAAATGATATTTACATTATTAGGTTTATTACTGATAAGTTTATAAGTTGTTTTATAAGATGTTAGGATTGTTTCATACGATCATAGAATCATTGCAATCCTCTTCTAAGCTCATTTCTTATATTGTGCTATGGCTTGCAAATTAACCTTTCTTGGCCTTAGAAATCTTACTCCAACCCCATTTTAGCCCAAACATTTATTTTTTCTTCTTTTTTGAGCATTTACTATATCTTATAATAATTAATCTCCACAATATATCTTTTTCTTGTAGATCTTTCCTTTTAAAGAGCAGTATAATTAATCATATTACTTCAAATCTTTTAGGTATTTAGTACTTGATTCTTCTAAAAATACCAGGATCTTTTAAAATTATGACCAATCTTCAAATAGTAGAAACATCTTGTTTTAAAATTATTTGAACCATGACCTATTTTTAGTATCTTAACATTTTTTTAATTTTAAATTTTTTTTCGATTCGATAGAATTTTTTCCTTCTGTTCTTCAATTATCAAAGATCGTTATTAGGATTACTATGGGGATGAGTTAACATAGTTTTTCAGACTATTAATTTCTTCTATTTTTTATTTCGTTTTTTCAGTTCTTAATTAACTTGAAACATTGAATCCATAGGGCTAAGTTCCGTTTTTAATAATTGATTTTCATTTTATAGTTATTGTTTAATATAGGTTAGAGAATTGATTCGTTAATTTAAGTCTTAGAATTATTGCGTAAGTTTTTCATTTACTACTTCAGGGAATAAATTTTTATGAGCAAGTTTTAGTAGTCGAATCCTGTTAGTTCTTCTTGGGTAATTTCTTAGGAGCCATTTTTATGATTTTTTTAACCTCCTCCTATAAATATTAATCGATTTTATATTTTTATTAATTTAATTATTAATTTAAATTATTTTTTACAATATTTTACTTTAAAATAAGATTGTTTAAATTTTTTTTCTAATGCTACTATCTTCATTTTTAGTTTTTTCTTTTCTTTTAGTTGTAATTTTTTTTATGTTCACATTTTTTGTCTGTTTATATTATAAAAAATAGCTTTAATAAAAGTTAAATTTTCTTTTTTATTATTATTTAGTATATTTATTATTTAAAACTTTTTTCTAAAAAATGTTTTTCCTTTTTTTTAATTTTCTGCTTAAAATTAATTAATGTTTTTTCATGTATGTTTTTTAAGTAATTTTATATAATTTTTAATAAATTTAAAATTTTTTTTCTATTTTTATTTATTTTATTTTATTTTCCCATGTTCTTCTATTTGCAAATTTTAAAAAATTATATTCAAAATACTTATAATTAGTCGAATGTCAAACTTTATAAAGATAGAAAAATGTTAATTTATTACTATCATTATTATTATTAGCTTTTACAAATTCTAATTATGAAGATAAAATTTCAAATAAACCAAATAAAACAATAAAATGAATGAATGAGTTATAGTGATTCCACCTATCAATAAGATTCATCACTGAAATTTAAAGTTGTGCTAAGTATAATTCCATTTCCAAGCTTCTTCTGGGCTTTCTTCTTAAAATATATATCTTCCATTACTCTTTTAACCCTTTTTAATACAAGGTATCTTGCTTCAGTCGAGTTCAATTCCAATCATATTCAAATTTCTTCTTTGCTGAGCAAATGCGATGTCCTTTAAGATTTCATTCCCTGTGTACATCTTTTTTCTGTATATTACGCCTTCTGGAGTATAGTTTGCTTATGAATCTCCATAGTTTAAAGCTTTCAAGTTTTTGTTTTTATTAGAATTTTTAGCATTATCTTAAAGTATAATCATATTTCCTGCAATACCAGCAGTACTTTCTATTCTTTATTATCGGAATTTTTGCTGGTTTGTAGATTTGATTCATCATCCATGGGATCATTTGCTTTTGTATTTTTTTAAAATAATCTTTCAGTCAATTCCGCTAATTGATTGAATTAAACTTCCATTCGTTCAATTCTCAGATTGACTGGTTAAGAATTTTCATTTTTAGTATTTATTTATTAGACATTAGTTATGTAATTTTCCTTCTATCTCTTATACGTTTCTTAAAAGTTTAAAATTCTCTATTTACATATCTTTGAATTTTTGGAGTATGTTATGCTGATCGTAATTTGATTGGGATGGGTCCTGCTTAGAAGAGACCTTTTACAAGAAATTATCCACTTTTTATTATGAAAATAAATAAAAAATGAATCAATAAAATATATAACTACAAAAGTATAAACATTAAATAAATATATAAAGGGAAACAATTCATTAATAAATAAGTAATAAAATAAATAAAATAATTCATTGATTAATTAATTTAAGAATATACTATTCATGCTCCGATTAACCTTTTAATTAAAGCGCACCTTCAATCAAACCTTCGTACTACTAGCCAGAGACTTTTGGTAAATTAGATATTTTTTAGTTATTGTCTACTATTATCCGCGGCAGCATTTAATGCAAGATTATTCGCAATGTAACATAAACTGCATCAAACTACCTAAAAATTCTACTAAATGATTTTCATCTGTATTTTATATGATAAATTCATGAAATAGTAATTTTCTTTTAAATGCAATATATAAAAAATAAATACTTTCCGTTCTTAATTAAAAATAAAATAAATAAAGAAATTAAAATTGAGTAAATAAAATAAAGTTTTACCTAAAAAGTTTTATAATTACATTATTTTTAAGTTTAGATTTTTTAACTAAAATTTAATTAAAAATAATAAAAATGAAGACATAATATCAAAAATAAGTTAAACATTTAGTCCTTTTTTAAATGATCTTTATCTTTTGCTTGATAGAACTCAAAGTTATTTTTTCAATTAAAGATTTTTAATTATATCATTAATTTATTATAATAAAAAATTTTGAAAATAAAATCTTTGCTAAATTGAAAAAAAAATTTCAAAAAAATTAATTTAAAAATCAAAAAATTCGAAAGAATTTAAATAAAGAACTTCTTTTAAAATCCTTTCATTCAAAAACTAAAATAAATTATTATTATAATTTCACTTTAAAAACTTTTGCTGAATTTTTGCATAAATAAACCTTAAATAATTTTTCAACCAATCATGCATCTTAAAAAATTAATTAAGAAAACATAGTCTTAATCAAGATAACTAAATGTATACTAAATTTATATTTAAAAATTAATAATCTTATGAAAAACTATATATAAATGAAAATATCAAACATAAAAAATAAATATAAAAAATGATGTTAAGCAAGCAGTAGAAAATTGAAGCAAAGAAAGCCAGAAAGCTTGCACAAAAGCAAATAGAACATCAAATAAAAGAACTTACCGACCCTGACTCTCCTCCATCGGTAAAAGGAAAGCGCCTTGAAGGGAATACTAAGGAGCAGGAATCTGATACAATCGAATCATTAAGCAATCAAATTTGACTTATGAAGAAAAATTTCTAAAAGCAGGATGAGGTAATATTTAATCTCGCAGAAAAGATAAAGGAACTCCTAAATACAATTGAAGAACTTAATTAGGAAACAAACTGTTTAAGGAATCAACTGATACAAAGTCAAGTAGTGACTAAAGAACAACTCTGACTATAATCCTAATCTAGATCTAACAAAGCTGACAGAATGGACATTGAATAAGAATAAAAAACATAGAACTAATAGAATTAATAAGAATTGAAATAAGAATAGAATATAATAGCTAGAATAGAAAAGATAGAGAGCCACTTATATCCAGAATTCAAGCCTTAAATCACCAAATATAGAAGATGCTGGTTCTGCCATTCAAATAACCATTTACTGAAGACTTGCCAAAGCTTTAAGTAACTAAAGAGAAAGGAAGATCAAAAGACGTGAAGATAACTTACAAGACTATACGTAACTCCATAAGGAGTATTCAAGAAGAAGATTTCCAACGGAACAAGAAGACTATCATAGTGGTTACCTCCCACTTAAAAAACTTGGTCGTGGTTTCCACCACGTTAAAAAACTGGCAGCGAGAACCTGGTTTAGATTCCAGGGAACACAAACTTTTTTTGACTTTTAGTTTACTATATATATATATGTATATATAAAATAAATATAGCGAGCGAAAATTGAAAAGAAAAGAAACAATGTAAGCAAAATTACATAAGAAAATAAAACATTTAAAAGTAAAAATTCTTCGAATCAAAATTAAATAAATTATTTTCATTCTTTTTATTTTTTCACATTTCTATTTTAATTATGATATAAATAATTTTAATCACACTTAAATTTTTCTTAAATTATGATATGCTCGTTCTTTGCCTTCAAATTTTTTATTTTATTTTTTTAACTTTTGAATTAAAAAGTTTATCTTATTCTATTAGATAAAACAATTTTTATATTTAAAGAATTTAAAATTTTATATATTCTAATCTTTGAATAATAGGATTTTACTATAAATTTTAGTTTTATTTTTTATGATATCTTAAAGGAATTTAATTTTTACTTAAAATAAAATTTTAACATTTTATTTCGATTTACTTATATTTACAATTTTTTTAAATATTTTAATCTTAACTTTTTTACTTTACTTTAAGATCAAAGAGCGTAAATTTTTTTATTTTACCAAATTTCCTTTTTAATTTTTCTGGATTACTCTATATTAAAACTTGATACTTTCTTTTTTAATTAAATTAAATTTAATTCAATTTAAAATAAGTTTGCCTTTAGGCTAGAAGCTTGAAAAGTTTTCAACATCCAAAAAATTCTCCTTTCTCTAATAATATATAAGCTTCCATCTAGTGATTTTTATTTTCTATTTCAGATTTTTCATCGATTGATGGAAAGAAAGTCGTTACTTTCCATCAGGTCGATCTCCAGATTGTTCTTCTTATTTATCTTACTATGAATATTTCTGTCATAAGTTCTATCGACTTTTGCATATGTTGCATAGTTTTTTATTTTTTTTAATTTTAGTTCTGCTTTCTCTTTTCTTTAATTGCAATGGAACACTATCTTTCGATTAGGACTTTTTTCAGATTTATTCCAGTTTTCTCTCAATCTCTGTATTAATTTATGCTTATTCATCTAGTTGTTTTCGTCTTTTCTATTGTCGAATTATTTCTCTAACTATTTGTTCTGTAGTGTTTCTAAATTTTCCGCAAACTGAAACTTATAATCTTCAATAAATTCTCAACCTCTTATCTTTTTTGTATTTCTTCTTTCAATGTTCGAGTATTATTATCAGTTTTCTTATTAGATCTAGCATAAAAGTTATTAAATACTATTTACGACCTTATCGTTCAAGTAGTCTCATATTTTAATGCATTAAAGTCAATTATTAATGGAAGGTTTTTTTATAGTTCTTTGGCGAAACCTTAGTATCTCCCTTCTATTCTTATTTTTTTTAGAGTTGTTGTTTATAAATTATTTTTTTATTTTTTTATTTTAAAAATTTCTTGGAAATATAATTCCCTACCATTAAAAAAAATTTATTTAATTTTGTTTAATGATTTATTATTATTGCTTGCTTAATATTTTATTTTTTCAATTGAGGTTTAGTAAATAATCTTTTTTATTAACATTTAATTTTAATTATTTTCAGTTTAAGAAAATTTATCTATTTTTTTATTTCTAAAATTATTTTTTAGTTTTGTATCAAGTTTTTTATCTATGACTTGCTGGTTTTAAAAATCAGTTGAAAAAAATATTTTGTCATTAATTTTTGAGCAAACCCAAATTTACTTTACAAAAAATTAGATTTAAAATCTTTTTGAGTTTAAAATTACATTTTCTTAGCAAATATTAAACAAGTTACTAGGTTTTTTTATTTTATTTAACAAATATATAAGTTATTAATTTTTATAAATACTTAGTTAGAATAGATTCATTATTTTTGAATAAGCTTTACATTCAAATTATTCTATATTAAAATTAGAAAATATTTGCTTTATTTTTAAATTTACAAATTTATAAATAAATTGATTATATTTATTAGGAATTTAAGATAAATGATATTTATTCTTTTAAAATTTTATAATTGCTTCTTAGAAACTCAATTAATTTATCTTATATTATAAAGGTATAAAATTAATTTAAATTATGAATAAATATTTTAAAATTGAAGTTTAGTATATTTGCAAATATTTAGTTTCTAAGCAATTAAATCATTTTTATTTATTTACCTAAATTAGTTTTTATGTGAAATGATTTTATATGCAAGTTTTTTCAAAAATTCTGTTTTTCTGAATAAAAATTCAATAAATATTATTCTTTTTTTTATTCTGTATTTAATGAGAAATAATTTTTTCTTATTTTCATAAATTTTACACATTTTTTTAACAAATTTGTATTCACAATTGTAAATATTTTGGGAAATGTTCTTTCAATAAGGGGTGTTATTGCTAAGGAAGGAATTTTAAAATTTTTTATATAAAATTGCGATTTTTTAATATTTTAAATATAAAAAGAAATTTTACTTCTATGAGATTTATACAGAATAAAGTTTTTTATTACATTTCTTCCAAAAAATCTTTAATAATATATCTGAGAAAATTTTTTTTTATCTACTGTCAGTATTTATTTAATGAAAAAGTGAAGAAAATATATTTTTTTATTTTTAGTTGCTTATTTTTCTCTCTTTTTTATAAAAATTTAAAACACTCATATACATTTTCCAAAATTCACGCTGTTCCATTATCGTTCTTTTTTATTCAAAAAAAAACTTATAAAATAATTTTAAAATTCATTCTGAACTTTCCCTAATAATCTTTAACAATTTTTAATTCAAATAATTCAAAATTTTCCTAATTTTTTAAATTCATTTCTTCGAATACTTTTCACTAAATAAAAATTTTTCTATTTTTTATTTATTTTTTATAATTTTTGTTCAAACTTTCATTTGTTTAGCCCCTAATTTAAAGACTTTATTCACCCACAAAATATTATCCACCTAATTGTTGAGCAATTTTTTTCGCAAAAATAAACATTATTATTATACTTTTATCTTATTAATTTCTTATTATTTTCTTTTTAAAAAAAATGGATTAATCTCTTCGACTCTCAAAGAATTAACTTAAAAACCTAAAGAGAAAAGTGGCAAAAGAAATTTAGAAAAAACAATAGCAACGAGAGGAGTCAAGTTCGTCATCAGAAGGTAAAGTGATGGTAGGACCTATAGAGATAAGATAACCTAAGAACGAAGCTGATCAAAAACTTTAAATTTAATTAGATCAAATGTAAAAATTAATTTCAAAGTATGAAGAAATAGCTTATAACTAGGGAGAAAAAATAAGGAATTAATGAATAGCATAGAGGATTAAAACAACGAATTATTAATACTCAGAAGACAGCTCATTCAAAGTAATTTGATAACGGAAGAATAACTCTGAACTTAGTCACAATAAACTTTAAATATGACACGAAAATGGAAATAGAAAAGACACCAATATACTCAAAAGTAGAATAAAATCCAGGAAAAGAAATGATCGATATGAACTTCATTTAAAGACTAGAAAAAATAGAAAATAAACTATCGATAAAAAGAATGAAATAAAAATGAGAAAATAAACTGTGCTGATATTGCAAATCAAATAATCATTTATTAAGAAACTGCTGATAATGAAAGAGAATAAACGAATAAGAGCAGAAAAGAACATGAAGACAACTTAACAAACTATGGATAACGCAAACTGGGATTTATAAATAAATACTCTTCGCAAGACCACTTGGAAGTCTATAGTGGTAACCTCCCACTTTCAAAAAAGGTCGTGGAACACACCCACGTTTAAAAAAATGTCCGCAGGAACTGGTCGAAATTCCAGGAAATGCAAAACCTTAATAACTTTAAATATATTATTATTATTATTATTTTCTTTTTATTTTGTTTAATTTGAAAATTAAAATTTTACTTTTTAAACTTTAATTTCGTAAAATTTAATTTAATTTAATTAAAATTATCAGCTAACATTTTTCTTTAATTATAATATTTTAGCAAATTTAACAAAACTCTTAATTTCAAATAAAATTATAAAAAAAAGCTAAACAAAAGTTCTTTTAATGTAAAATAATGAAAAAATATTTTAACTTAAAAAATAAAAAATTTAGAAAAAATTAAGCAAAAACTGTATAACTTTTATTCCTAAACTAAATTTATTATATATAATTTAATTTAAATGGGTGGAAAGCTCTCTCCTTCGGATGCTGCTTGGAAGCTTAGCAAGGCAACAAAAAAAATGAGCGCGGACGGAGGATAAATCGGAAGAAGAGAAACCAATTACAAGAGAAGGAAGATGTGACAAGCTGGAGAAATCTGAATGTCAGGAGAAAACTTTCTTTATCATGGTCGGGGAAATGTACCCGTAATCGCATATTGCATCCTATGCTTTGGAAGGAAAAATTACATGGACGTATCGCATGAAGAGGAAACAAGGAAAGAGAGAAAAGAGAGACCTATAAAAAAAACTTTCGACATTAAATAAAATTAATTTAAAGAGCTACGCACCAATGAGAGTGCTACGCACTCTATAATCGAATTTATTTATTTTATTTAGATCCCATCAGAATTACTGCAGTCCATAGTTAAGTTCTCCTATAGTGTAAAATGATAAATTAAAAAATTTAAAAAATTGTTAGCCAAATTAATAAACTTTTATAATAATAATCCACTAAAGTGACAACACCTTTATCAGGCTAGTCACTAATTAGAGTTTGTAAAACATTTTCATCCTCAATAAGGTTTTGCAGTCGAATTCTTCTGGCTTCTTTGGGTCGTAAATTCTTATTGCTTACTTGTTTTCTCCTCTAGATAAGAATTGGAAAGCAAAACCGTACTATCAGTTTTCGTTACATCAGAGTATCCATAATATTTGGGACTTCTAATATAAGGTTAAAATATATAGTCTTCGGTTTGGTTTGCAGTAAATCTTAATTTGGCTGTAAGTACCTTTTTCTATTGCAAAATCTTACTTATTAAAATTTGTAACAATTTCTTATCTTGTGGCCTTATTTTTTGCAGTATTGCATTAAACTTTTCTTTTTTAGGAAAAAACTTTGGATTAATTCTGCTTTTCTCACGACTCTGGATAAATTCATTGGTAGGATCTAGATTTTCTCCAATTGATTAATTCCCTAATCATAAATTTATTTTAACCTCCTTTCGATTGTACTGAATTACATTTCCATCTAATAAGAGAGAGGCTATTAGTTAATTTCTTATTTGATACTAATTAATCAATTTGTTGATAGTTAGCATAATAGATTAATTAATTTATTTTATATCTAAACTTTTTTGTTAGTTTCTAATTGTTCAATTATAGCATGTAAAAATAATTACTTAAGTCTGATTAATTATTTGGTTTTTTTTATAGGTCTGCTATTTCTTAGGAGCCATTTTATTTTATATCTAATAAATTTTTATCTAACTTTATACTTTAAATGAAATAAAATATTAGATTTTGAAAGCCAATACTTTATTCTTTTATAGTATAAAGCTAACCTTTTTATATATTATTAAACATATTACTTTTGATTTAATTAACTTCAAATTTTTATAAAGTTTTAAAAATACGCAAGTTTAACTCAATTCTTATTCAATATCATCTTCACGCTATCACTCGCCTCTATATTCTAAAAACTACATTTTACCAAATGTATATTGAATAGTTCATTCAACTCATTCTAACTTCAAATCTAATTAAATTTAATTCTATACTTACCTTATTTTTATATTTGAGTAATCTCCAAAATTTTAAGTAAACCTGATATGTTCCACTTTCTCACAGTTTTGTCACCTGCTCCCGATATGATCCATTTGTTGTCCTTACTCAAAGTCACAGATCTTATTCATCCTTGATGACCTTAAAATGTTGAAACGCATTCACAGTTTTAAAGTTCCAGATCTTTATCGTTTCATCTCAACTTCCAGATACAATTCATTTCTAGTCACTTGTAATTGATACCGAGTAAACTCAATACATATGTCCAGATAAAGTTTTCTCACAGTTTTCCAGTCTGGAAATCCCATATTTTTATAGTTGCATCTCAAGATGTTGAAATGATTCATTTCTGGTCACTTGTTATTGCTAACGAGGTGACCTGATCTGTATGTCCAGATAAAGTTTTCTCACAGTTTTCATTCTGGAAATACCATATTTTTATAGTTTTATCTGCAGATGCTGAAATGATTCATTTCTGGTCACTTGTTATTGCTAACGAGGTGACTTGATCTGTATGTCCAGATAAAGTTTTCGTACAGTTTTCATTCTGGAAATACCATATTTTTATAGTTTTATCTGCAGATGCTGAAATGATTCATTTCTGGTCACTTGTAATTGATACCAAACAAACTGAAC